>CATIWO010810483.1:0-25746 GCA_949673435.1 Macaranga tanarius | reverse complement strand
TACCCTCACAGGTAATAACTCTTAATAAATACTAAATCGATGTTTGCTTATAATTTAATATCATAAGAATTAAAATTATTTTATATGCTGCAGATTTCAACATCCATTGACAATTGGAATTTTAATTTCTCAAATATTCCACTTACCTATATGTTGTAAGGTTTTGATGTTGTAAAAGATCTTAATCAGGTAATGTTTTTATTCATCAAAGTATCTATTATTTTGTTCATTTTAGTGATTAAAAAATTTTGTTAACTAACAAATTTAAATTTTAATTATTGGTATTACCCTGCAATTAGAATCATGAGTCATGACAACAAGTTCATGCGAGGTTTTTAACTGCAATTTTTGAAATGATGTTGGTGGTGGTGCTGCTGTTTTTGATCTTCTCTTATTGGTGCCGGTGTTGTTCATGGCTTCTACTGTATTGTGGCTTGGCTTCAATGTGTTTTACCTTTTTTGATTTACCTGAGACTGCTGATGTTGTGTTTTATTTTGCCGACTCATTTTTCTTTGTTTGCTGATGTTATTCTTCTTTGGTTGCTAATGTTAGTAATCTCTTTAGGTGGAAGTTTTTTTTTTTTTAGTTTTTTTTGCTAGACTTAGTTGGTGTTTGTTACTCTTTATTTTGTTGGTTCTGTTCTCTGAACCATCCAGCAAGCAGGTTCTACAGAATGAATTCCAGTTGGCTGTCTCAATGTAATGAATGGAAAATTTTAAAGTTTTCTTTTCATGTTTTTTTGCAATTTTTGGGTATTGATTGAGCATGTCCATAATATTATAAAAGAATAATATTAATTATGTGCTTTATATATTTTATCTAGCCAGATCATTGATCTAACAAGCAATTGTCCTCTAGTGCTAAATCCATCAAGCCTAATTAACACAGCAAATAATAAATTAATAATTCATTAACTTAATTGATGTTCAGACCAAATAAAAAAAATTAAAAAGTTGAATAAAAAATAAATTTACCTCAACAACGTTGGCAACAAAATATGACAATTGCTTGTTAATTTGTTAAGCTTGGAAACACACAATATTATTTTAGATATAATGCAATAGCATAAAAAGAAACTTTTCGATAAAGTATGTTCGTGTCTATATAGCGGACAGAAGATTTACATCCAGGTGAATCATAATCGACAAACTTCAATTGCTCACCAATATGTTCCAGCACCCTAGGAAGTTAGTTCCATACCCTGCGATCCAACATCATTCTCCACTATCTTGCTCAGACCAAAATCAGTAACTTCAACAATACCAAACTCATCGAAGGATAATCCTCTGTGATATTTTATTCAAGTATATGTGGCCTTGAAATATCTGAACAATAATGATCCGAGCTTCTCTCTCAGGCAATATAGGTGTTGCTTTAAGAAATGATAATTGTTAAGGATACAAAATTCCTTCCAGCTGACCATTGAATATAATTATTGACAGAACAAAATATGTTCAAGGAAAGCTTTAACTTTTCCTGGTTCTCTTTTGTCTTCTTTTTAACTGAAGAAGCCAGCTCTAAATTCCCATGTAGGAGAAAACTAAAGGACTCATTTTTTTTTAATTCTTAATTATCCATCATGTGCTAATCATGTGCCATTGTTAACTATGGTTTAGTACTAGAATTAATATTAATTAAGTTTAATTAATAATACCACATGGTATGAATAGTTCATAGTTCTACGTGGCGAACTAGTTCCACCCAAGAATTTTTCAAAAGAAAAGGGATTTTTTTTTTCACAATGGTGAAATGGCCTTTTATTTTTTTATACTTATATATTTTATAATAGTTTTATAAGTTATGTATAATATTGATATTTTTAAACAATTAAACTTTAATAGTTTAATTATTTTAATACTATCTATTAATTTTATAATATAATAAAAATAAATTTGTTTCTCCATTCCATAAAAATATACAACCATTAAATTTTGCTTGTAATAGATGTTCAATGATAATAATAATAATAATTTCAGTATTATTTTTATTATTGTTGTTGTTGTAAGAAATCAAAATATTTATAAGAAAATAAGATTTAAAGAATTTTTTTAAAAAAAATTTTTACGTTCTAATTTTTTTATATTTATTTTAAACTATTTTACTCCAGTGATTAAACATACCTATTAATTTAATTATAAAATATTATTTTTTAATATTAACAATATATTTAACTAAATATAACTAAAATTTTACTAACAACTAACTACTTAAATTATATTTCTATTTTAACTACCATTATTATTATTTTTATTAATGAAGCCCATGTAAATAATTATTTTCGTACAATGATTTTTGCACGTGTACCTATATTTTTGCATATATACCTACATTTGATTAATTTTTGTTATAACAATAAATAATTTTAATGATATATCTGAAGTTGTTTAATATTTTAATATTTATGTATTTATTGTAATAGATATTGACTATCATGAACAAACACTTCAATTAATAGGTTTTTTCGTATCGAAAATGTTTCAATATCGGAAACTTTTAAAAAAATTTCAGAAATATTTTGGGGTTGTTTCTGTAAATTTAAAAAATTAGGACATTTGCTTACAACTTGGATATCCATTTTTAATTCGGACACGCATTTATACTTATGTCATATAAACTCTCTATTATATATATATATATATATATATATATATATATATATATTCTTTTATTTTTCTTTAATAAAAAATAAATTTAAAATAAAATTAGTATTTTCCTTAATAATATACATAAATTGTTCTATATAAATTTTTCTATTTATAAATTGACTTCAGTGTCTCATTTTTAATTTTTTAAAAAAATTTCATTTCTCCATTCCCATATATATATATATATATAGGGATAACAGCCCCGTAAGTCCTAAACAGAGTTATGTTTTTTCAATTGAGTCCTAGAAGAAAAATATTTTACAATCAAGTCCTAAAAGAAATAAAAATGCCCACCGTTAGTCCTACACCGTCAACTACAACTGAACATGTTGACGTGGGTGATAGGTTGCACTCATCTTTGACACCTCAGCCGCCACGTAATGGAAGATTGCCACGTCAGATTTCCACTAATTGATAGAGTAGGGTTTCTAAGCACTTTTTGGAGAAGAAGACATCACAAAAAGCCATATCCATAAAAGAAACCCATATACATCTAAGCAATTTTTAGGAAAATTAATATCGCCATAAAAGAAACCCATATTGTGGCAAATTAATAAAGCCATAGCCATAGAGATGATTCAAATTCTTGTTGCGTTTCCATGAAAAACTCAAAGTAGAAGAATTTAATCAAACTCTGAAACTATGGAAGAAGATGTCGGCGATGATCAAATTCAAACACCCAATGATTCTGTTTCCACCACCACCACTACTACTAATACTACCACTACGATTCAACCTATTGTTTTCCAAAACCATTATGGTTCTTTTACAAAACGTAACACTCCTGAGATAAATCCATCACCACCACCGCTATAAGCACTACTTCTTACTGATGAGTCTCAGGTGGCCAATCCTAGAACTGGGTCTACTCCATCTTTGTCAATTCTTGGATGGGAATCATCTACACACCTAACTTCTGCTTTTGCGTCTATTCCAGAGCTTGAAGTTCGTGAGACAAATACGCCACAACATTCTCTAGTGGCCAATTATAGAAAAGGGCCTGCTGATTTGGGGTACTTAGATTCTTTTCCTACTGGGTATAGGTTTCCCAGCGATGAAGAACTCATCATTCATTACTTGGAAAAGAAAGTACATGATCAAAAATTGCCTCCATACAAGATCTTGGATGTTGATATCTACAAATACAATCCTGAATTTCTTGCAAGTGATATGATCATTCTTTTCTTTTGTTTTTTTTGTTTGATCACATTTATTGGATAAGAATTGTGATTTATAATGCATTCTTTGAAAAAGAATAATGATTTGAATCCAAAATTCTTGACCTGCATTGCATATGTAAAGAAGACACATTTATTGGAAATTGGTGGTTTTCTGACGTGGCACCAATACCAACGTGGCGCACAATAAGGCCATCTTCCATTATGTGGCGGCTGAGGTGTCAAAGATGAGTGCAACCTGTCACCCACGTCAGCATGTTCTATCGTAGTTGACGGTATAGGACTAACGGTGGGCATTTTTATTTCTTTTAGGACTTGATTGTAAAATATTTTTCTTCTAGGACTCAATTGAAAAAACATAACTCTGTTTAGGACTTATGGGGCTATTATCCCTATATATATATATATATCTTTTATTTTTATTAAATAAAAAATAAATTTAAAATAAAATTAGTATTTTCCTTAATAATATACATAAATTGTTCTATATAAATTATTATTTTTATAAATTGACTTAAGTGTCTCATTCTTTATTTTTTTAAAAAAATTCATTTCTCCATTCCCATATCAGACATCATTTTGCTTTTTTTTTTAAAATTTTTTTAATTTTAGAAACACCATTTCGCCAATGGGACTGGCGAAATGGTGGAGGGGACTTTTGTTCCTTAGTTGTTTCGCCACTTTGACTGGCAAAGCAGTTTTTTTTTATTTTTTTTAAAATTTACCATAAATTAGAAATATTTTTCAAAACTACCATAAATAGGGAATTTTTTTTTTCTTAATTTGGAAAAAAGTAAATAGTGAAATTTTTTTTGCCTTAATTTGGAAAAAAAGCCTTTAAAAATGTCTATTTTATTATCTATAAAAGTAAAAGAATTTAATAAAAATTAGAGAACTATTAATTGTTTTCAAAATATTCATAGAATTACTTAAATTGTTGTTGAAAAATTCAATATTTTATTTTGACGTTCCTATGAAATTTTAAGATCGTTTTTATAATGAACACTAACATGATTTAATTTTTTTGTGGTGACATATATTATTTTTCCATTAGCACTATATTATGTTTTATTAGATGTCTCTTTACTATACATTGCATGGAGTAACTCTATTGTTAGTATTTAATAAGTTTCATATATGATATGAAGGACACATTACCTAAGGAAGCACAGGTGAAGAATTCAAAATCTAAAAAGCAAAAATTTGGGAAGAAGAAATATAATAGAGAGGAAAATACATGCAAAAGTAGAAGAAAAAGGGCTTCTCCTAAATGGCCCCTCTTGAAAATTTTAGGTTGTTAATCAAACAGCATTATCAATTTTGTTTTACCATTTTTCAGCGTCTCATTTTGAATAAAGTTCTCTTTTTTTTAATCTAATTTATGATCCTTTAATATTTTAGATAATTTTTGCAATAACTTGTTAATTTAAGTATGGCAACAAAAGAGAACAAATATATCATACAAGTTATAGCGGCATAAATAGAAATTAAAGCAAAAATAACTATTCTTTTTCAAGTTTTAAAATTTTATAATTTTGAAAGTATTATACAAGCTTTATTTGAGGTATTTTTCAGTCCGATATTAAAGGGTAATCGCGGAGGAAAAGTTCATTGTGCCCCCATAAGATGAGTATAAATTAAAGAAGAATTAGAAAAAGAGGGATCTTTTGGAGGCCGTTTTATAAAGCTTAAATTAACAAAACTATAACCGTTAAAAAATAATTGGCCAAATATCTTGTTTCACCCCTGAACTTTATCATTTTCGCCCATGGCACGTATGAACTTTAAAATGTTATAATAGAACATCTGAATTTTCAAAATGTGCCTATTTTACCCCTCATACAGCCAATCAAAATGCGTGTGGCACACGCACGTGTACTATTTTTGATGATGTGGGCGTCCAACTGAGATGTAGGCTACAATGATGATGTGACCTATTTTAACTTTTCCCCTAAATGCTACGTGGTGAAACCTTAAGCAATGAAATCCCTAGAATATTTGCGAGAAAAAGACAATCCCTAGTCATGACAATCCAATCGACACTATAATCGGTTGAGTGTTTGCGAGAAAAGAAAAATATTACTCTGTTTACCATTGCCTTTCAAGCCATATCAAAAGAGTGAATCTTTTACTCATGTGGTATTAGAATCTTTTAAGGACTTGTTACAGTTGCTGTTAGGGTTAGGGAAGGTTTATCAAAATTGAAAGGTAAACTTTTAACCCTTTGTTGTTGAGTAATGAATCTATTGCATTGGTTGGTTTTTTTATTATTTAAGATGATATGTAGGGTATCTAGTAAGAGTGGTAGTTCCAGTAAAAGGTTTGGCTTTATGTGGTTGAATATTTTATTGCATGTGGTCCATGGTGCTTGTCTGGTTACTATCAAAAGCTTTGCCTTTACAAATTTTTTATTAGGCATTTACGTCTTTTAAAAATTATAACTGCAGGGTGGATAGATACATCAGGGTGAATTGGCATCATGGGGGTTCATTTATAAGACAACTAGTGTTAAAATATATGGGTGGGATTGTGGCAATAACTACTATCGATTATGATAAGTTAAGTCTGCCAGAGTTAATGTGGTATATTAAAGATTTTGGCTATATAGATGCAGATGCAGTTTATTATAAGCCAAATGGTGGGGACGGGTTTATATTATTAAATTCAGATAGAGTTCTACTAGAGGTGTCTCATAGTTTTAAGGATGGAGATAATGTGGATTTGTATGTGAGTCATATTATTAATAAACCTATACTGTCATAAGAGCCACCTGAGGATGAAGCAGAGGAGCATCCTAATGTAGTAGATAAGGAGTTTTCAGAGTTAGATTTTGTTGCAGGTAACTTGAGTAGTAGTGGTTCTGATGATGTCAATAGCAGTGTTAGTGACATTTCTGGTGATGAGAGCATTGAGCTTGATTAGAATAGTGCTGAAGAGTTAAGTGATGGGGGTAACAATAGGGAAACATTTGAAAATGACCCTTGTAGTGACGTAGATGAAGAACTTAGAGTAGTAAGAGAGAAAGCAAGAAACTTAAGGAGAAATGCAACAACAAACCCAAATGCTAGACCTGTGGAAAAAATACACTTAGGAGAAACAGGTGTTGATGTTGGCTTTGAAGATGTGGGAAGAAGCAGACATGAAGGGAGAGTAGGAGGTGAAGAATATATGCATTATAGTGATGATCATAGGAGTGAAGATAGTGTCTCTGATGATGATGGTGCAGATGTTATCAGGGAAGCTTTATCAATATTGAAAGGTAAGATACTTTTAACCTTTTGTTATTGAGTAATGAATGTATTGCATTGGTTGGTTTTTTTATTATTTAAGATGATATGTAGGGTATCTAATAAGAGTGGTAGTTGTAGTAAAAGGTTTGGCTTTATATGGTTTAATATTTTATTGAATTTGGTCTATGGTGCTTGTCTGGTTACTATCAAAAACTTTGCCTTTACAAATTTTTTTATTAGGCATTTACATGTTTCAAAAATTATAACTGTAGGATGGATAGATACATCAGGGTGAATTGGCATCATGGGGGTTCATTTGTGAGACAACCAGGGTTAAAATATATGGGTAGGATTGTAGTAGTAACTACTATGGATTGTGATAAGTTAAGTATGCCGAAGTTATTGTGGTATATTAAAGATTTTGGCTATATAGATGCAGATGCAGTTTATTATAAGCCAAATGGTGGGGACGAGTTTATATTATTAAACTCAGATAGAGTTTTATTAGAGGTGTCTCAAAGTTTTAAGGATAGAGATAAGGTGGATTTATATGTGAGTCATATTATTGATACACCTATACTGCCATAAGAGCCAGCTGAGGATAAAGTAGAGGAGCATCCTAATGCAGTAGATGAAGCATTTTCAGAGTCAAATTTTATCGTAGATAACTTGAGTAGTATCTGATGATGTCAATTGCAATATTAGTGACATTTCTATTGATGAGAGCATTGAGCTTAATTGGAACAATGCTGAAAAGTTAAGTTATGAGGGCAATAATAAGGGAAACAGTTGAAAATGATACGTAGATGAAAAACTTAGAGCAGTAAGAGAGCAAGCAAGAAACTTAAGGAGAAATGCAATAACAAACCCAAATGCTAGACCTTTGGAAGAAATACACTTAGGAGAAACAGGTGTTGATGCTAGCTTTGAAGATGTGGGAAGAAGCAGACATGAAGAGAGAGTAGGAGGTGAAGAATATACATATGATAGTGATGATCATAGGAGTGAAGATAGTGTCTCTGATAATGATGGTGCATATGTGGTCAGGGAAGCTTTATCAACATTGAAAGGTAAGGTAGTTTTAACCCTTCGTTGTTAAGTAATGAATATATTGCATTGGTTAGTTTTTTGTTTATTTAAGATGATATGTAAGGTATCTAGTAAGAGTGGTAGTTATAGTAAAAGGTTTGGCTTTATGTGGTTGAATATTTTATTGCATGTGGTCTATAGTGCTTGTCTGGTTACTATCAAAATCTTTGCCTTTACAAATTTTTTTATTAGGCATTTACGTGTTTCAAAAATTATAACTGCAGGATGGATAGATACATCAGCGTGAATTGGCATCATGGGGGTTCATTTATGAGACAACCAGGGTTAAAATATATGGGTAGGTTTGTAGCAGTAACTACTATGGATTGTGATAAGTTAAGTCTGCCAGAGTTACTGTGGTATATTAAAGATTTTGGCCATACAAATGCAGATGCAGTTTATTATAAGCCAAATGGTAGGGACGAGTTTATATTATTAAACTCAAATTAAGTTATACTTGAGGTGTCTCACAGTTTGAAGGATGGAGATAATATGGATTCGTATATGAGTCATATTATTAATAAACCTATACTATCATAAGAGCCAGCTGAGGATGAAGTAGAAGAGCATCCTAATGCAGCAGATGAGGAGTTTTTAGAGTCAGATTTTATTGTAGGTAACTTGAGTAGTAGTGATTCTGAAGATGTCAATAGCAGTGTTAGTGACATTTCTGGTATTACGATCATTGAGCTTGATTGGAACAGTGCTAAAGAGTTAAGTGATGGGGGCAATAATGGGGGAAACAGTTAAAAATGACCCTTGTAGTGACGTAGATAAAGAATCTAGAGCAGTAAGAGAGCAAGCAAGAAACTTAAGGATAAATGCAACAATAAACCCAAATGTTAGACCCGTGAAAGAAATACACTTAGGAGAAACAGGTGTTGATGCTGGCTTTGCAGATATGGGAAGAAGCAGACATGAAGGGAGAGTAGGAGGTGAAGAATATATGTATGATAGTGATGATCATGGGAGTGAAGATAGTGTCTCTGATGATGATGGTATACATATGGTCGGGGAAGCTTTATTAATATTGAAAAGTAAGATACATTTAACCCTTTGTTGTTGAGTAATGAATGTATTACATTGGTTGGTTTTTTTGTTATTTAAAATGATATGTAGGGTATCTAGTAGGGATGGTAGTTATATTAAAAGGTTTGGCTTTATGTGGTTGAATATTTTATTACATGTGGTCCGTGGTGCTTGTCTTGTTACTATCAAAAGCTTTGCCTTTACAAATGTTTTTATTAGGCATTTACATGTTTCAAAAATTATAGCTGTAGGATGGGTAGATACATCAGGGTGAATTAGCATCATGGGGGTTCATTTGTGAGACAACTAGGGTTAAAATATGTGGGTGCATTTATAGCAGTAACTACTATGGATTGTGATAAGTTAAGTCTGCCAGAGTTACTGTGGTATATTAAAGATTTTGGCTATACAGATGCAAATGCATTTTATTATAAGCCAAATGGTGGGGATGAGTTTATATTATTAAACTCAGATAGAGTTCTACTAGAGGTGTCTCATAGTTTTAAGGATAAAGATAATATGGATTTGTATATGAGTCATATTATTAATGCACCTATACTGTCATAAGAGCTAGCTGAGGATGAAGTAGAGGGGCATCCTAATGTAGTAGATTAGGAGTTTTCAAAGTTAGATTTTACTATAGGTCAGGGTCAATTGCATGGAATGTCATCAAACTTTAAACTTATAATAAAAATTTCACAACACTTTACTTTGTAATAACAAAATAATAATACTTTAAAAAGCTTGCACCCGCTGCCACAATTACCATTTTCAGGCGGCTACTCCGGTGAGGAGCTGATATGTCAGCTACTTAATCACTAAAGAAATACAATCAGATGCCATGTTAGCACCTGAGTCAAAGTACCATTTACCCTATCTTCTCTCTCCTGCCCAAGCTCTTTTCTCTTCACCATCATCCATTGCTGTAACTCTAACATACTAGAAGTAGACCCAGATGATTTTCTATAGCTTCTCATTTTTCTTCTTTAGCAGTTAGCTCTGTGATTCTAATCTGATGTCAATCATTTCTTCTATATATATAAATAATATGTACAATACAATACTCCTCTCTCACGATGACTATTCTATCCCTTTTGGAAACCTATTGCGCTCTCTCCCTTTGCACAGCTACAAAATTGATTCTTGATAGCAACTAGATTAAGGAAAAGAAAATGGGACTCGATGATCAGGTGCAGAAAATGCAGAGCCAAAATTCCAAAAAAAGTTTGGCATACCGATCTCATGAGCACCGTCGCTACTGATACTCCTTGTATTTTTTTCTCTCTTTTCCTTTTTATTTTAGTTTTAGTTTTAAGTTTAATTGTGTTTGTTTGGTTGTTGAGAATTTTTTGTTCATCACCTTCGTGTTATAGTTCTATTGATTTTAGGAAGATGATGATGGCTCCATTGAGATTAGAGTTTTGTGGAAATTGAATTAATCTTGGCTAATTGATTACGTTATGTTTAATTCCATTTTTTGAATGATAACATTCTAAGAAAAAATCTATTTAGCTTTCTAGAAAATTTACAAAAATATCAACGTAACGTAGCTCTAATTATTCTCGTGTGTTTCTTAATACTAGAAGTAGGCCCAGATGAGCCAGCGCCACTAGCAGCAGCTGCAGATAATGTCATTAACTGAAGTTCTCATCTCCTCGCCACTGGCACCTAAGTGCTCTTCATATGAGTAGTACAATCATAACCATAACTCTTCTAACAAGTCCTGCACCTTCTATGGCTATAATCTTTCTTAGCTTGGTTACTGCAATCTTAGCATATTGTGCTGCCAGACGAAGTTGAATTACTAGTGGCAATAGCACCGCCAATACTAGCAGTGTTGCTACCACTTGGAAGAAGATTAGCTGAAGTATTATGATCAATAATGGAACCACTAGTTTTCTTTAAATTATATAGATTCTGATTTTGCCAAAATTGGATTCCATTAATCTTACTACGCCTATTATTCAACAAATCTTAATCATCCATGTTTTACGATGCGAGACGTGGAGCAGCTGTGAGAAGTGGGATAACACCTACACCAACACCGACATCGAGAGCAGTGGCAGCATTTGAGCCACTGATTGGATCAGCAGTAGCAACATTAAAAAAAGAAGAATCATACTGATAATGATGATGGTGGTGGGGATTAAAAGATGAAGCAGGAGCAATAACAAACATTCCCATTTCATTTTTAACACCATAGTTGATGGTTCTTGCCGAGTTAGGCCAAGATGTGCCGATGGATTCACCTTTGCCGCAGCAGCAGTAGTGGGTCCGGTATTGAAGCTGAGAGAAAGGTCTTTTCTCTTTTCTCTTCACCTTTTGCGTGTTGGAGAGAAGTGAGAGAAAATACTTTGGGCAGGTGAGAGAAAAGAGCTTGGGCATGATAGAGAAGATAGGGTAAATGGTACTTTGACTCAGGTGCTGACATAGCATCTGATTGTATTTATTTAGTTATTAAGTGGCTGACATGTCAGCTCCTCACTGGAGTAGCTACCTGAAAATAGTATTTGTGGCAGTGGGTGCAAGCTTTTCAAAGTATTATTATTTTGTTGTTACAAACTGAAGTGTTATGGCATTCCCGTTATGAGTTCAAAGTTTAATGGCATTTGGTGCAATTGACCCTTATAGGTCGCTTGAGTAGTAGTAATTCTGATGATGTCAATAGTAGTGTTAGTGACATTTTTGGTCGTGAGAGCATTGAGCTTGATTAGAACAGTGCTGAAGAGTTAAGTGATGGGGGCAATAATAGGGAAACAGTTGAAAATGACCCTTGTAGTGATGTAAATGAAGAACTTAGAGCAGCAAAAGAGCAAACAAGAAACTTAAGGAGAAATGCAATAACAAACCCAAATGCTAGACCTGTGGAAGAAATACACTTAGGAGAAACAGGTGTTGATGTTGGCTTTGAAGATGTGGGAAGAAGTAAACATGAAGGAAGAGTAGGAGGTGAAGAATATATGTATAATAGTGATGATTATGGGAGTGAAGATAGTGTCTTTGATGATGATGGTGCATATGTGGTCAGGGAAGCTTTATCAAGATTGAAAAGTAAGGTACTTTTAACCCTTTGTTATTGAGTAATGAATGTATTGCATGGGTTGATTTTTTTATTATTTAAGATGATATATAGGACATCTAATAAGAGTGGTAGTTGCAGTAAAAGGTTTGGCTTTATGTGGTTGAATATTTTATTGCATGTGGTCCATGGTGTTTGTTAGTTACTATTAAAAGCTTTGCCTTTACAAATTTTTTTATTAGGCATTTACGTGTTTCAAAAATTATAACTGCAGGATGGATAGATACATCAGGGTGAATTGGCATCATGGGGGTTCATTTGTGAGACAACTAGGGTTAAAATATGTGGGTAGGTTTGTAGCAGTAACTACTATAGATTGTGATAAGTTAAGTCTGCCAGAGTTACTGTGGTATATTAAAGATTTTGGCTATACAGATGCAAATGCAGTTTATTATAAGCCAAATGGTGGGGATGAGTTTATATTATTAAACTCAGATAGATTTCTACTAGAGGTATCTCATAGTTTTAAGGATGGAGATAATATGGATTTATATGTGAGTCATATTATTAATACACCTATACTGTCATAAGAGCCAGCTGAGGATGAAGTAAAGGAGCATCCTAATGCAGTAGATGAGGAGTTTTCAGAGTCAAATTTTATTATAGGTAACTTGAGTAGTAGTGATTCTGATGACGTCAATAGTAGTGTTAGTGACATTTCTGGTGATAAGAGCATTGAGCTTGATTGGAACAGTGCTGAAGAGTTAAGTGATTGGGGCAATAATAGGGAAATAGTTGAAAATGACACTTGTAGTGACGTAGATGAAGAACTTAGAGCAGTAAGAGAGCAAGCAAGAAACTTAAGGTGAAATGCAACAACAAACCTAAATACTAGACCTGTGGAAGAAATACACTTAGGAGAAATAGGTATTGATGTTGGCTTTGAAGATGTAGGAAGAAGCAAACATGAAGGGAGAGTAGGAGGTGAAGAATATATGTATGATAGTAATGATCATGGGAGTGAAGATAGTGTCTCTGATGATGATGGTGCATATGTGGTCAGGGAAGCTTTATCAACATTGAAAGGTAAGGTACTTTCAACCCTTTGTTATTGAGTAATGAATGTATTACATTGGTTGGCTTTTTTGTTATTTAAGATGATATGTAGGGTATCTAGTAAGAGTGGTAGTTGCAGTAAAAGGTTTGGCTTTATGTGGTTGAATATTTTATTGCATGTGGTCCATGGTGCTTATCTGGTTACTATCAAAAGCTTTGCCTTTACAAATTTTTTTATTAGGCATTTACGTGTTTCAAAAATTATAACTACAGGATGGATAGATACATCAGGATGAATTGGCATCATGGCTGTTCATTTGTGAGACAACCAGGGTTAAAATATATAGGTAGGTTTATAGCAGTAACTACTATGGATTGGGATAAGTTAAGTCTGCCGGATTTACTGTGGTATATTAAAGATTTTGGCTATACAGATGCAGATGCAGTTTATTATAGGCCAAATGTTGAGGATGAGTTTATATTATTAAACTCAGATAGAGTTCTACTAGAGGTGTCTCATAGTTTTAAGGATGGAGATAATGTGGATTTGTATATGAGTCATATTATTAATACACCTATATTGTTATAAGAGCCAACTGAGGATGAAGTAGAGGAGCATCCTAATACAGTAGATGAGGAGTTTTCAGAGTTAGATTTTGTTGTAGGTAACTTTAGTAGTGATTCTGATGATGTCAATAGTAGTGTTAGTGACATTTCTGGTGATAAGAGCATTGAGCTTGATTGGAACAGTGCTGAATAGTTAAGTGATAGGGGGAATAATGGGGAAACAGTTGAAAATGACCCTTATAGTGACGTAGATGAAGAACTTAGAACTGTAAGAGAGCAAGCAAGAAAATTAAGTAGAAATGCAATAACAAACCCAAATGCTAGACCTGTGGAAGAAATACATTTAGGAGAAACACGTGTTGATGCTGGCTTTGAAGATGTGGGAAGAAGTAGACATGAAGGGAGAGTAGGAAGTGAAGAATATATGTATAATAGTGATGATCATAGGAGTGAAGATAGCATATCTAATGATGATGGTGCAGATATGGCACAGAGAAGGCTTCACCATCATTCAAATATGATCCTTCAACACAGCTGCCTGTATGGGAAATAAGTATGATTTTCTCTAATGTTAAGCAATTCAGAGTCGCAGTGTATAAGTATGCTGTGGCTAAAGGTATCAAGTTAAACTTAAAACCAAATCAACCCAATAAGGTTAGGGCAAAGTATAGAGATGAAAGTTGTCCATGGGTTTTGTATGCAAGTGTTGATAGAAAATCTCAAAATTTCATTATCAAAACATATGACCCTTGGCATAAATGCAAAAGGCTAAACAAGACATTTCATTACAATAGTATATTCGTTGCTAGATGTTATAGAGAGAGAATACTTTCATAACCAGGCATTAAGCTGAAAGACCTAACAGAGCTAGTTAAAAAGGATTTGCATATTTATGTTGGGAAGACTATATGTAGAAGAGCTAAAAATAAAGTCTTAGCATCAACAATGGGTGATCCTAGAGTTGAGTTTGGTAAGTTGCATGATTATGTTGATGAAATCATTAGGTTAAACCCTGGATCAATATATTTGATGAATTATGAGAGGGGGTTGGAACTAGGGCAATAAGTTTTCAAAAGCTTCTATGTAGGTTTTCATGCCTCAAAAGTGGGATTCAAGTTGGGGTGTAGGAGAATCCTTAGGTTAGATGGGTGTTTTTTAAAAGGTGCAATACAAGGTCAACTCCTCGCTGCTGTCTCTAAGGATGCAAATAATCAAATGTTTCCAATTGCATGGGCCTTCATGGAAATTGAAAACACTAGATCTTGGAAGTGGTTCATTGATCTTCTTAAAGAAGATTTAGAGCTGCAAGATGGATCCGGATTGGTCATTGTGACAGATATGCAAAAGGTAAATATTAAACTTGTTTAATATTTATTACATGTTTAATATTTATTACATGTATGACTGGTCATTGTAATGGGTGGTTGTTTAATTTTTATACTTTGTATGTATGTAATACAGGGTTTAATGGGTGTTGTTAATGAAGTTCTCCCAGAATGTGAGCACAGAATGTATGCTTAGCACATTTTATCAGATTGGAGAAAGAAATGGAGGGGAGAGGAACGAAAGAAAATGTTTTGGGAGTGTGCATATTCAACCTTTAAAGCATAATTCAAGGACAAGCTTCGGGAATTGTCTAAGTTAGGAATAGGAATTATGGAGGACTTACTTTGCTACCCTCATCAAAAATGGTGCAGAGCATTTATAGGTACAGGCAGTAAGTGTGATGTAGTTGAAAATAATATGACAAAGACATTCAATGGCTGGATCTTGGAGGCAAGACATAAGTCAATCTACACAATGCTTGATGCAATAAGGGTGAAACTCATGGAAAGGATTAGGGTTACGAGAGAATGGGCAAACACTTGGGTATCCAACATTGCTCCAATTATCTAGAAAAAGTTAGACAAAAATAAGGAGAAGGCATGTGAGTGTTGCATTATTTTTAATGGAGAACATGGATTTGAGGTTGTTGAAGGAGAATATAGGCACACTGTTGACTTGAGCAAATAGACATACAGTTGTAGGTATTGGGAACTTAAAGGCATTCCTTGTACCCATGCAATATGTACTATGTTTAATAGAAAATTAAACCCTGATTCATTCATCAGCAGTTAGTATATGAATGAGACTTTTTTTGAAATGTTACAGTATTGTGATACAACCTGTTAAGGGTATGAGCTTATGGCCTGAGTCAGATTACCCTAATATTCAGCCCCCTCTGATTATATAAAAACTAGGTAGGCCAAAGAAGCAAAAGGGGAGGGATGAAGAAGAACAAAAGAAGCCACCAAAGTGGGGCAAGTTTTCAAGGCGAGGTGTGAAGATGACATGTTCAATATGCCACAGTGAAGGGCATAACAAGAAGGGATGTACAAGAGGAGGTGTTTCTAATTCATCAACAAGTGGGATGCCAAGTGGCCAGACAAGAGGGATGGCAAGTGCTCAGCCTGCTGATCAGATTAGGGCACAGAGAAGTGACCACAGAAGTGTGCCTGCTGTAGACACAACATTTGAAGTTAGAGTCTCGTATGCACATGGTGATTTTACTATTGCATCACAGGTACTTAGGAGTATCCTAAGTGTATATTATTCTCATTTAAAATGTGACCTAACTTTTATTGAATTATTTTCATTAACAAACTAGCCAAAGTACTCCAGTTATTAATTCTTTACCAATTGGTAACTCTGAACCTATGAGTAGTACTTACACTCAGGTAATATGCATTACTATTATGATACATTTTATTATTTTGGTGATATAATAATGTTAATGAGTTATTTTATTATGCATATGTAAATTACAATATCTCTCCACACTAATTTTAAAGTGGAAGAGGCAAGGGTTCACTACATTCAGTTAGGGGTAGGGCTAGATTCAGAGGTTTAGGAAGGGGTAGGGGCAGAGAGCATGTGAATTCAGTATGCAATGCTGATGTCAATATTGGATCTAAAAGGTTTGCTTCACATACAGAGTCTTCTAAAGTAAAGCGATCTCACTTTGTTGGGTATGGGTTCTCTAGCTTCGATAATGGGATGATGGTTGAGAATGTAAGTTGCCAGACCTGTGCTTTTTTGGAAATGCAATTTGTTTGCTTTTTTTTTTTCTTTCTTTTTATTTTATTACATTTTACAATCTGATGAAGTTAATTTGTTTCAGTATGGAATGCCTAATTCTAGAGTCATTATTCAACCAACAAACTTAAAGAGTTCAGCTACCGTTACAGGCAATTTGGGATTCAGTCCACTAGGTCTTAGGTGGAATGGTCAATCCTCTGTGTCTATAAGGAAATTGTAATAACACAGAGATAACCAAAAGTTAAGAAAATAAAAGACCCCAGTTGCAATTCTAGTGCAAGTTTTTGAAAGCAATTCCAATCAATATCCTTCTCCAAGTATTTCTACAGCTCCAAAGAGTTCTCCTACTCCAAATATACAAGATGCAGCTCGTAGTAGTTCTACTATGTAATGGTTTATAGGCTATTTTTGGCATTCTATTATGTTCTATGTATAGCTACATATTTTGGATAAGTTGATGGTTATTTGTAGATATATTTTTAGTGCCATATGTTGGTACTTATTTTGGACAATTTAATGGTTATTTGTAGATCTATTTTCAGTGCCATATGTTAGTACATATTTTGGATATGGAACAAGGTTATTTGCAACTGTATTTTTAGTATCTTTTGGAACTAGCAATATAAGAATTAGTGATGTTTGCCATGTTTGTAACTCTAATTCACTTTATATTCATATTTATCTGTGACTAAAAAATGTATTATTGTTAATAAGTTGCTACAAAAATGATCAAAAGTTATTAGGGATACTAATTCTTCATTTCACTCAAAATTACATCACATTATTGTTATAATGCATTAGCTTCTAGAAATGCATTATATCAAAAAGTCACATATGCTTCAAGAGTCATACTTACTAAGGCAATATATCTATTTTGCTTCAGAACTTACTTCCCATAAATACTACCAATATAATCACAATTATCACATAAGAGAACTTTCTTTGCATCTTTTGAACGGTAATTGCTCTGTCTCTTTGGCCTTCAATTTCTCTTATTCTTCTGAGCAATCCCAGAATAACATGCCTTGACTGATTAGCAACCGAAGGGTCAAACCATAAGAAGAAATTGCAGGCTCCAATGGTCTGAAATCACCCAAATTAGAATAAACCCTAATTATAGCTCAAGCATAATTAAAACTCTAACACAGCTTAAGCACAATTACACTTACCCCATACTTTTTACACCCAAAAAATCTTCTTTTAGGATTTGCAGTAGTCCATGAAGTCTTCATGCTTGGTACTTCACAACAGTTGCACCTTGGCGCTGTAAACTGTGCCTCCTCCATTAATGAATTTGGTGCTCAATCATAATAACGACACATTAAATCGAATAATCAAATGGGAGGAATGAAATGAAGAAGCTTTCAAGAGGGCTATTTATTATCAATCTGTAATAACGTTGGGAGATATGTAGATGTCCACGTCAGCTGCAAATGTTACTCCAACGTACGTCTATTTTTTTTCAATTGCTTGTCCACGCTGGAAAATTATGTGTTTAATAGCCTCAAAAAAAGCTATATGAGGGGTGAAATAGCACATTTTGAAAGTTCAAGTGTCCTATTACAACTTTTTGAAGTTTATATGTGCCATGGGTGAAAACGATAAAGTTCAGGGGTGAAACAAGGTATTTAGCCAAAAATAATTACTCAAGAGATATGAAAGAAAAAGATTGGATTGAACAATTTTGAAGGAATCAATGAAGATTTGAAGACTAAGGACAGAAGATAAAGATTTTTTTTTTAAAACTAGAACAGAAGATAAAGATTGTTAAAGCTTCGAAAGAGGTTTTTTTTTTTAATCTTTATTCTTTTAATTTCTTGAATTTATTGGTTGAATAATTATTTCTAGAGCAAATTACATTTTCTCCCTTTGAGATTTGACCTAATTCACACTTTCCCCCCTCTTGTTTGAAAATCAAATTTTTTTATCCTCTAGTTTTCATTATGTCAACACTTTAGTCTTTCCAATAGGGTTCCGGTAAATTTCTTATATCAAAAAAAATTTAGCCCCCTCTATTTTATATAAACAAAACACTTTACTCCCTCTGTTTTAATACTATAAAATAATTTAGTCGCTCAAATTTTTAGTTACTTTAAATTTAAAATTTCAATATCAATTAAATTTTTAACACTTGTAAATGTATGTATCAATCAAATTATAAAGATCCATCGATTTTATTTTATATTCATTTTTTGCAGTTAATTTAATTAATTTTTTATTTTAATAACTTAAAAAAATTACAATTGCTAGAATTAAACACTAAAAAAATGATTAACTTTATTTTGAAAATGAAAATCAAGCAAATTAATGAATTCATTAAAATTATTACTTGATTTTAGAATATAAGATATTGATAGAACCATGTGTAAATATTGGAAAATAGTTACTTTAAAATATTTAAAATTAAAAAATTTAAATGATTTAATTTTATTGAAAGAAAGGGATTAAACTATATATTTTCATAAAATAGAGGGACTAAATTATTTTGTTCTTATAAAATAGAGGGATTAAAGTATTTTTTAACATAAGAAATTTACCGGACCCTATCGAAAGGATTAAAGTGTTGACAGAGTGAAAACTCAAGGATAAAAAATTTAATTTTCAAACAAAAGGGGCGAAAGTGTGAATTAGGTCAAATCTCAGGGGGGAAAATGTAATTCGCTCTTATATCTATTTTTCAATTCTATTCTTTTATCCAGAGTTTTGAGTGATTGATTTTTATTTACGTTTAAGTTGTAATTGTCATATTTTAGTATGACTTTACAATGAGTCATATTTTTAGTTAATTAATTATTATTTATTTGATTTAATCAATTAGTGTTTCATATTTGCTTTATATTTAGGACATGACATATTGCAAAATATTAGACGTGAAAGTTAAGGACTGAAAGGTGAAGTTTTCCATTAGTTCATGCATTGATTAAACCTAAGTATTTTGATCATAAAAGTAGGCAAGAACCTTGAGGATATAAATTGGATATCAAAAAGATTAATAGATTCAATTAATACCTTACTACAAAAGTAGGTAATGTCTTCATTCTAGGACAGTTAATTCACCTTGTAAGAAAAGTCAGAATTTATTACCTTAGTGGCAACAGGTAAATAAGTAGAATAGCTAGGGAATTTATTATTAAAAATTGAATTGTAGCAACCATTTCCTTGTACTGTGATAATCAAGCTACTATGTCTAAAGCATTTAGTAAAAATTACAATGGAAAATTTAGATATATTAGCTTAAGACATGAGTATATATAATAACTAATTATTGATTGAATAATGACAATTGTCCATGTGAAATATTGTAAGAAGCCAAATCAAAACTCATTGGATCCCGGGAAGAATACTTAATCAATAGAATAAAAGGTTTATGTTTAGATTTGTGAACCAAATATTTGTATAGTATAATCTAGTGATTGTAATAATCAAATCTATAAAATTCTAAATTTAGATAATTTCAATGAAGAATTGTAGGAAAAAAAGAAAAATTGAGAAATTCTTTTATGTTTTATAAAAGCAGTAAAATAAACTTTAAAAGAAAACCAAAAAAAATCCATATTGCTTTCCTAAGTATTTTAAGTGTAACACCCATACCCTTGAGCATCAGCTGAACTTTATATATGCTTAAGCTAGGGCTTAAATTTGGGCTGCGGTCTATACTCAGTCAAGAAGTGAGAATTTTTGAATTTTAATGACACTCAAAATGAGTAAAATTATGTTAAAATAAGAAAATGGAAATGAATTAGAGTGATAGATGAGTATTTGAAAAGTGTGGAAAGATATATATATATTTAATTGAATAAATTAAAAGTTAACGAACGAGCAAGTAAAATGAAAGAATTGGTTAAGGGACTAAAAGAGAAAAAAGGAGAAAGAATGTGGGGCTATAGACACATTCATGAGAATTAAAATGAAAAGGAAAAAATAAGGAAAGGAGGAGGTGGCAAATAATAAGAAAGGAAGGGTTAAGTGGTAAGGGAGGAGACTAATATATGAGCTAGGTTAGTATATGTAACATTCGTGACCTCGAAGTGACTAGTCGGTATGATTAAATAAAAATATTTAATTTTAAATTGATGGAGAATAAATCATTTTAAGTACTAAATTGATAAGAGAATAAGATTTAATTAAAGTAAAGAAAATTGAGGAAGGATCAAAGAGGAAGGAGTGAGGAGTTTAAGGAATAAAGTAAGAAATTTTTTTATAAATATATGTTAAAGCTTGGAGGAGTATATTTGCTATAGTAGCAAGAATAATATATATATATATATATATATATATATATATATATATATATATGGCGGAGTGTTAGGAAATTTGAGTTTGCGGAAGCGTGAGAGGATATAAAATCATTTGATATAGTAAACAAATACAACAGCAAAAATAGAGAAAACACAAAATACACAAGAATTAATGTTGTTCTGCATAAGCCTACATCCACAGGCGAAGGAGGAATAAATTCACTAATCAAACCAAAGATACAAAAAAATAGTATGGAGATAAACACTCAACCTTTAGCCCCAATTATACCCAAACAAGCTCTCTACTTGGTACACATACAGAACACAAGGCATTCACGGTGTTTCTATAATATTCTTGAAACTCTCTATAATATTCATATACATGTAGCCCTATTTATAGAGAATATAAAATCTATCTTAACCAAGGATTCTCTTCAATATAGGAGCCTCTTCAAAATAGGTGATAAGTGATAAGAATTTAATTCCAAACAAGAGTTTAATTCCTAAATAAGAGTCCAATCCTATTGTGGAAGGATTTCCTTGACTTGGCCACTAATTATATATCAAAAACATCAATTTTGCACGCTACACGGCCATATTTCGATCCGTGTTCAATTCTGGACAAAATGGCCTATTTCAAGTACCTCAACATACCATGAGACACGCCTGTGTTACTGCCCGTGTACCCTTCTGGACAATATGACAACCTTGAACACACCCTGAGATACACCCGTGTCTTAGGCCATGTCTGCCTCCAATATGAAAATAAGGCACAATAACGTCCAAAAGCTCAAAAAATGATGCCATAGACTAAATTCAAGTCATATATTAACAAATCTCCACCTTGACTTGAATTTTCTTATATCAAATTGCTTCACCTTCTCCATAAATTTCTCAAATATAAGAACACCAAAACAAGTCCAAGAGCCACTTGGACTTGCTCTTCCAAAATGCCTTAGTCAATAAATCACCAAAATTGACTCCGTCCAAAAGTATCGAAGAATGAGATGATAATGTAGCAGTACCAGTCACGGTAGATCCTTGTAACACATATAATCTACCAATGCGTCTAGCTCGCATCACCACAACGGCATCCATAATAATATCCAAAATCCTATCTCTGCTAACAAAATTATAACCACCAATTTCTAATATGGATAATGAGATGAGATTCTTAGACATATCCAAAACATATCTAAGACTAACCAAAGTCCTCACTACACCATTATGGGTTTTAATTCTAACTGAACCAATACTAACAATCTTGAAATAATGGTTATTATCCATTAACACAAAACCACCATTAACCGGTTCATAGGTGGTAAACCAATCTCTATTGAGACAAATGTGATAATCATAACCAGAATCAAATATCCACCCTTGCCCAAAATTGGTTAAATTTTCAATTTCAACGAGGACATTACCTTCAAACTCATCAACCAAATTAGCTTTTATGGATTCACCATGCTGATCCTTTTTCTTCAATTTCCAACAATCAGCCTTCAAATGCCCCTTTTTCTTGCAATAATGACAGGTCTTCTTTTGGTACCCCGAATTGCTACCCGAATGTCTCACCAATAGAGCATCTGTAGTTGCCCTAGTGACTTGAACAAGCTCTTTTAAAAATAAAGCCGATTTAACATCCTCCACCTTTAACATTTCCTTGGTATAAATTAGAGTATCTGTAAAGTTCTTATATGAGGCAGGAAGAGAACGGAGCAATATAAAAGCTAAATCTTCTTCTTCATACTTAATCTCCAAATTTTCCAAGTCAATAATGATGGATGTAAATTCATCAATATAGATTCTTAAGGAGGTATCTTCTACCATATTAAGCATATACAAATAATGTTTCACAGCAAGTTTATTCGAGAGACTTTTCTTCATAAATAGCTCCTCAAGTTTTGCCCATAATGCTATAGTTGTTTTCTCATGAATAACTTCTCGCAACACCTCATTCGACAAGCATAACTAAATGGTAGCCATAGCCCTTGCATCCAAATCCTCCATCTTTTCTTTGGTCATAGTAGACGCCGATTTCTCCTTCTCCAACAAAGCTTTATGCATCCCATTGTGTGTTAAAAAGGCTCGCATCTTAATTTGCCATAAACCAAAGCTCATATTGCGATCCAATTTCTTTATCTCAAATTTTAATACCGCCATAACAAAATCTTAAATAATTGTAAATAGCTTTAATACCACTTGTTAGGAAATTTGGATTTGCGGAAGTGTGAGAGGATCACAAATTATTTGAGATAATAAATAAATACAATACCAAAAATAGAGAAAATACAAAACATACAAGAATTAATATGGTTCGATGTAAGCCTATGTCTACGGGTGAAAGAAGAATAAATTCACTAATCAAACTAAAGATACAAGAAAATAGTATGGAGATAAACACTCAACCCTTAGCCCTAATTACACCCAAACAAGCTCTCTACTTGGCACACGTGCAAAACACAAGACATTTATGATGTCTCTACAATATTCTTGACACTCTCTACAAAACATATATACATGTAGCCCTATTTATAGAGGATATAAAATACATCTTAACCAAGAAATCTCTTCAATATAAAAATCTCTTTAAAATATGTGATAAGCGATAAGAATTTAATTACTAAATAAGAGTCAAATCCTATTAGGGAAGGATTTTCTTGACTTGGCCACCAATTATATGTCAAAAATATTAATTTTGCATACTACACAGCCTCCCACATGGCCATGTTATGACCCGTGTTTAATTCTGGATAAAACGGCCTATTTCAACGCACCCTGCTACATGGCCGTGTTGTTACCCATATACCTTAATACACCTTAAGACACGCCCATGTTGTTGCCCGTGTACCCTTCTCGATAATATGACAGTCTTGAATACACCCTGAGATACACTCGTATCTTAGGCCATGTCTGCCTCCAACATGAAAATAAGGCACAACAACGTCCAAAAGGTCAAACAATGATGCCATAGGCTAAATTCAAGTCACATATTAATAGGGACAGAGGAGAATAAGAAGCAGAGAGCTTATATTTCTTGCATGTGTAGAGTTTTAGCCAAGATTTAAAGTAGAGCATCAAGAGAGTTTAGCCAACTTGATAATAAAATCAAATTTGGAGAATCTACAGCCATACAAAGAGTTCAAAAGATTAATGACACAAAGTAAATTTTTAAGGTTTTAGATTATAGTTATATTGAATTTAAGATTGAATTTAAATTGAATAAAAAGTTTGAAAACATAAGGGGAGATAATGATGATTTAGCCAAAATTAAGTGTGATGGAATTAAAATGGAACTTAATTAACATTAAGTACATAAATTTATCTAGATAACAATTTAGTTAAAGGCATGTATACATATTCTTAAGTTAATTTTTTTTGGGATGTAAATTGTGCTCTTATGGATCCTTATGTTAGGAGATATTGATAATTCAATTCAAGAGAATTTTGGAAGGGAAAGGAAGAGCTTAAGTGTTGGTGAGTGAACTAATTTTTCTCTTTTATTTTTGATTTTGAGTCGAACCCATGCCATGGAACCTTTAAAAATTTTCCTTTGAATTTGTTGTTGAATTAATACTTTTATGAAATATTTAAATGTTTCAATATGTGTATTTTAGTTAAATGAATATTTTAAATATTGGGAGATATTGAACTATACTAGATTTGGAAAGATTTATTTTAAGAATAAATTATGGGAAATGATTTGAAAGACAAAGGTTGATTTTAAGTATACTTTTTGTATGTGTGAGAGGTACATTTTTAGTACACCAAAAGTATATATAATATTTATCAACAAGCATTTAATGAATGTGATTTGAGCAATAAGAGTAACGAGTAAATACTATATGCTGGTGATAATAAGACTATGTATGGGACATGGCAGGTTTGGTAAATATGTATAGCTGATATCTGGGGCCGGATGCACATTCTACTTTATAGATGTAAGTCCATATCTGGGACATGGCGGAATTGGTAAGTATGTATAGTCGATACCTAGGGCCAGATTCACATTCTACCTTATAGATGTAAGACTATGTCTGAGGTACATGTATAGTCATTGCATGAGGCCAGATACATATTTTGTTTAGGGTTTGGCATTCGAGTTATTATTAGCTTAAGTGCTTATTACACTTAAGTCGTCGTATGCATATTGACTTATTTATATTGCTTTCGGTGTAGTGCTGGTCCACATTATATCTGATATCATTGTTACATGTGTGTAGTTTAATCAGGTAATGCTCTTATGATGAATTATTTCGTGAAAATATAAGATTATATTGCAGTAAGTTATTTTATTATAATAAATGTTATTGTGATAAGTTATTTTATTATAATAAATGTTATTGTGATCACATGAGAATTTGATATTATATCGTGGACTATTTTATATAAATGACTTACTTCAATTGATTTTTGAGTAAATTAATATCACTTTCTTTGGAAATGAGAATTTATTACGAATTATGATTATTTTGTGTTAGTAATAGTGCTCTAGGCCTATTGTATGGACATGGTATTTTGACTATTTATGAGAATTTATTATTATGATGATTTGCATGTTTATTATATAATAATATCCTTGAATAATATTATTAATTATTCTAAATGTCCCTAAT
>CATIWO010810011.1:0-10077 GCA_949673435.1 Macaranga tanarius | reverse complement strand
CCTCTCAACAGTAAAAATAAAACTTCACAAGCATTGCATTATGTCAGTCCATTAGGAAAAAACAAAGAAATGAAATGAATGCAATTTCCATGTCTTTTTTAACTCTGACTATATTACAATTCCTAGGTTTGCTCTCTCCTCCCTAAAATTGAATTGACGTTCATCTTACAATCCACTTATGGTTTCTTCCGCCAAATCCACCATCATATCCCAACCCAACACAAATACTAATATCTGCCTCTTCAATTCTAACAAGATGCAGCCGAAAAAGTGCATCTGTCCATAGAAAACTAAAATTTTCTATTTACAAACCACTTACAAACTAAACTACTGGCTTCTCCAAAGCCTGACACCTCCCCGGCAGCCGTTGCACACTTTCCGCTGGTGAACACATGGCTATCATTTCCCAATTCCTTTTTTTTTTCCAGATTCGACTGAATATAAAACACACAAGATAAAATGAACCATTCCAATAGCTGAAAACTGCTGATCATGTTTTCCCTTGTCTGCTGATGATGTTCTCTCGGGAATCTGAAGAAGTTTCATCCTTGTCATAGGGTTCAGAACCTGTCGTCAAATTAGAACCGATGGACAACCATACAACTGTAAATGAAACATCAATGAGAAGGGAGGTGATCTAAAATGCACTCCCATAAACTCCAGGATAGCCATTTCAAAAGAATTCCTGAATAACTAACAGAATATTAGAATTTAGACCCCGTCAGTCAATTTCTCCTTCCTCAACATCTTTTACCAACTCTGACACACTTTGCGGTGGTTCATTGTCTTCATCCTCTTCATCATCTTTCTTCATGTACAGTCCTAATTGTTCCAGTGGGTTGCTGCTCTGCCGCATGAAAGCTGGGCTTGGCTCCTCCATGAAACTTGGCAATTCTTCCCCAGAGGCAGTCCTTAGCATTTCAAGATCTTCCATAAACTGACTGCTCTCATTAATATCAACAGTCTTTTCCATCTGCAAGGAACCACAAAATATTACTCACATTTCCAGATATCATGAAAATTGACCTTTGAATACAATCGCATTTGGGCTTTTACTTGCTGCAATGCTTGACGTGCAGCTTCTCTTTCCAGTTCCCTCCTCCTTTTTGCTTCAGCTGCTGCCTCAGCTGCAGCTTTCCTTTGAGCTTCTTCAGCAGCCTTGGCCTCAGCCTGCAAACGAGCTTTCTCTGATGGCAAAGAGATAATTCATCCACTATCAGAATTTAGATATTTTAGTACATCAAACTGACTCAAATTCCAACACAAATGCATGATTCCAAACCTTCTTTTTGCCGCCGTTCAAGTTCCTCCCTCTCCATTCGCAATTTCTCAGGATCTCGCTTTTCTCCCTGAGCTCAATACATCACGTTCACATTAAGCATGAAAAGTCCATTTTATGCACAAAACATTACAAGCATTTATATGACTAGGATAATCAATGGTAGAAATACCAATGATGAGACCAACCTTTTCAAGCGCCTTTTCTCGAGCTTTGAGTATTGTATCAGCAAAGCGATTCCTTAATATAGCTGCACGATAGAGCTTATCGGGGGATACTTGTCTATCAGGTGGAGCATTCTCCCCTATAATATTATAGGATATTGCATAAGAAAGTCTTAAAAGTAACAGCAGTCAGTCTTCTTAATGATTATGCTTACCCTCTTGGTGGCCATCTGTCTCTACAGTAATTGGCTCACCCTGGGAATTCAACTCAGCATTGGTCAATCCATTTGCAGATTCTAAACATCATGTTGAAAGCATAATATCAGTATAATGTATCAAAAAACTTACAGAAAATGGAATAATGTGTCAAAAAATATACTCACGATTTCCCACATCTGGAGCAAGATCACTTCTCTTATGGTCTAACGTTTCTCCAGATCCCATATTCTCCTATAATTAGTGGAAGACATGAGACAAAAGAGACAAAAAATTTATATCTTAAAAAGATAGAAAGAGAGAAAGATAATATTGATCCATGGAAATAGTGTTATCAAGATATACCTTGGTCTCAGTACAGGGAACAGAAGCTCTAGCTGCATCTAATTCACTGCCAGAACTGCCAGAATCTGAATCTGAAAAGAATGTTCCACAAACAGCAAAGCAAGTTACAAATTACAAATGCTTTCATAAATGTAAATTATATATATTAGGAAACTAGATATAAACTATGAATGCCTTCACACATGTAAATTACATATATGATATATAGTATATAGTAACAAGCTGATACGTCGCTTACTGAACTGATCAACAAAGCCTCATGCCAAGAAGTGCAGGCTAACAAAAATTTTCTAATTAACCACACTAGTCAGAGGAGGGTGTTTCATATCTTAAGTAATGATGCAATTATAATTCATGTGGACTGAAATGCCTCAAATCAGTGAAGCTACATTATACCCATGCCAAAATCAGTTACAAGAAAAAATATTGAGATCATATTCCTTTTACACAACGTATAATCAATCCTGGAAAGTAAAAACTAGGATGTGAAGATAAGCATTTGCTTGACAAAGTACAAAATCTTTCTTTCATTACAGATCTAAAATGTGCATTGACATGACAGACATTTCACATATAACTAATTTTTCCAGCATCACATGCAAAATTACCCCATCCCAAAACTCAACAAGCGTCCAAACCTATTTGTACTCTGCACGCATCATTAATATTGAATAGGTTAAAACTGACCCTGAGAGCATCTTACTTGCACCAACCCAGACAATCAACATTCTCTCACCAGGTATGATGTCAAGAATGGGTATTTCAATGAAGGCAATTTTCATAATATCATACCAAGCGTACCATAAAATTTAGATTATCAAGCATACAAATTGCAGGGGGGAAAAATTCAAGATATTAAATTTGGCAAGAACGGCTATCTCAATGAAATTTCCTAATTTTAAAAATTAAAGAAAAAAAAAAGTGCAACACCTTGAATTCATATCTCCTCAGAAAGTCCTGACATAATAAATTCATCTAAACAACAATATTATGTTCACATTTCAAAGCTCAAAACAATATAAGCAAATCCTGAAGCAGATTGAAGCGATAAGAGGTTAAAAGGATCACTAACCATCAGAAGAAGAACCTGATTCACTACTAGAACTACTTGGACTACTGCATTTACTATTTTTATGGGCTGCATCTTTCTCAATCTCCACTGGAGGATAATTTGAAATGGGAGCATCATTTCCTCCGACAATATCTATGTCTTCATCAACTGGTTCATTCCCTAAGGTCATCATGACAAGATTTAACATTAGTAACAAAATTACCATATGCAATGCACAAGTATTGTCTAGTAGATCTCAAAATGAACAACTGATTTGTAGAAAAATTACCTTTGCATGGTTGAAATGATGAATTGCTCAAACCAGACTCATGACGAAGCTGAATCAGTAAAAACGTAGAGCGAATAATAAGATATACAATAGATAACATTCTCTCTCTCCCCCACAACAGAAACTAAATGAGAAAAATAAAGAAAAAAAATATAAAAAAATAATACAGACAAAATTGCAACAAAATAAGAAAAGACAAGGAGATGTACCTCCATTTCACATGGTTCTGCTTTGGCCTGACCTTTTTGTTTCTCAAGTAAATAATTATCTAAAAGCTTCCGCAATTTAAACAGCGTATCATCGCTCAGGGTATCTATATCAATCTCTATTTCATCCTCACCATCCTGGTCAGCACCATGACTATGCTCTTTTAAAAAGTTGATAATGCTTTCAGGCAATTCGCCAAGCAATGCCTCTAATTCTGTGCTCAAATTATTCTTCTCTTCATCAGTCATCACCTGCCTAGCAGGTTCTGGCTTAACCGTACTTTCATTTTGAGTAATTTTCTTCTTTTTGGAAGGAAGAGAATCACTGTTTGTTTCCATTTCTACTGGAAAACCAGCAATTGGAATCATTGATTCTACATCAATTGTAACAGGAAGCTTCTTCTCTATACCTTTCCATCTCACTTCAAAATATTTACTAAGCGTCTCGGCCATGAAGTGGACATCATTTCCAGGCGGGTTATACTTCAATGCATTTGAGAAAGTTAGTTGCACATCTGCAGCAAACTCAGGTGGACTTGAATATGAACCTGAAACTAACTTCCTTTTCACTGTACCCAGATCCATTGGATGTTTAATAACATTGTAATAATCTGGTATTTTCAATTTCACCACATCAACTGGCTCGTTAAAAACCCAACCATGCTGGTGTGCCATTAAGCGGTTTAATAATGTCTCACACTGTTTCATCAGCATAGCATTCGAAGTACTAGCTGGTGCAGCCAGCTTCGCTGCTTCAAAACGCCCATTCGCACCTTTCTTTGTTCGGGCTCCATTACGACCAGCAGGACCCTGTTTCTTGATTTGCGAAGCTGATACTTCATATGACCTATGTAAGCCCTCCAGGGCAGGCCTTTTTTGGCCATCACTACAACTACGAATGTCACTAGAAGGCGATAATACAGCTGCATTTGAGCCCAAAGCAACCACTTTTCTATGAAGTAACCTAACCTGCTCAAGTTCCCTTTTCAACCTAAGTTCTAAATTCTTCCTCTCTGACCTTGACATCTTGGACAGTGACAGAACCTGCAAGGGAACGCTAAAACTGTCATGACCATCAAGATTCAAACTCATACATTTCCTCTTGGGAGCGTAGGAATCCTCTGATGCTCTCATCTCAGTGTCAACTCGACCAGAACTCCCAAACCCCTCTGATTCACCAACAGTCTCAACAGCATGCCGATAATCAGGAACAAAACCAAATGAAAGTCCTTTAGAGTACTTCCTTGATTTCCCCATTGGTTGTGAAGAGAGCCAACCCTTCTTTGATTCCTTTTGTCCAATGAACTCTATAGGAACAGTCGGTGCCATAAGATTAACTCCCAGTAACTGCACATGTCAACTTTGACACTTAATCTTTATTCCTCAAATTTCACTTTCAAAAATCTTGATATCCCAAAAGGCGCAAATTCACAGCAGTGCTCGTCTTCTCAGTTACAATATAATTAGCTTAATCTTTATTCTTTTCTTGTACCCTTTTATTCCAATTCTTTAAAAAAAATTTAATAAATGAGATCAAATCAACAAAAATATTCACTCCAACAGCAGCTCCATCTCTTACAACATTGTTTTATCTTAATCTTGCAACACCCATAGAGGAGTTCCAACTTTATACCATAACCAAAAGTCTCAACATACTAATTATTAGTCCTCCTGAATATAATGCAATGTAGGGATATTACAAGTCAAATTTTACCAATAAAAAGTGGCTCCAACAGCGAGAGAAAAAAAAAATCAAAATGATGATTGATTAAAGCTCCCAAACCCTAATCTTACATACCACAAAACCTAAAAAGAAAATGAATTTTCCTCTATCGCTTAAAACTTTCAACGAAATGACAACAAAAAATCCAGAAAACGAACAAAAGAATTAATTACTCACTGTTGAAACAATCTTACGCTCCTTCGAGCAAAAAAAAAAAAGAAGAAGAAAAAGAAACCCTAGATCGAACAAAAAGCATCAACACAACAAAAATCACCTCAAAAACAATGTGAAACAAAACCCTAGAGCTACGAGAGGTTTATCCTCCACAAATTGAAATCCAATTCAAAACCTGGATCTCGCGCCTCCTTGAATCGAACAGAGAGATTCCGATACAAACATCCTCTCTTCGCTATTGGTCTTCTCCACGGTAACAAAGAAACACAAACAGAGCTAACAATACGAGAGAAAAAGAGAGATGGCTTCAAGCCTGTGATCGTTGGGCTACGCTCGCTCCTCTACTTAAAGGCCCAATCCCGCCTCCACTTAACTAATCTTAGCCGTTCATTACCTATTTGATTACATCCAACGGATTAGAGTTTGTTTATTTGCTTCGACCGTCAAATTCCGGATCTAACGGCAATGATCATCGTCTTCCTTTTATAAGTAGATCGCGATGTATTTAATAATTCTTTACAGACTTCTAGAATGCCGAGTAAAAGTTTTAAGTGCGAAGGATGTGAGTGTTTCGAAACGCGCTCGAGTAGGTGATTTAGGATACTCGCGCCGTTAGAGTAGGATGTGGAAGTGTTTTGTTGTTTGTTTCGGCGCGTGAGAAGGTTTATGAAAGTAATGGATAAGTTGCTGACCACGTGGCCGTTTTGACTTATTACTGCCACGTGACGATAATGAGGTAGTAAAATGGCTCAAGTAGCAATTCACCCCTGAACTATCATCCAGGGTGCAATTAACCCAAAATCAACTTTTTGGGCTATTAACCTTTTCAATTTTTGGCTATTAGCCCCAAATTCTCTTAGAAAAAAAAAAAAAAAGTGTATACACTCTCCTTCTCTAAAAAAAAAAATTATGAAAATAAATACTATTAACTAATAAAAATTACAATTACTTTAATTTTTCACCAGATTTTTTTCCGTTCTTTTTTTTTTCTTCATCTTCATAGAACATTTGCCTCCACCTTTACCACACCACCATATCTCCATCAGAACCTCTTCCTTCTCCTCTATTTGCTCTAAAAAAACATGGTTCAAAATATATCTCACACTGTTGTTTGCCATCTAACCACCACCAGCACATTCCTACAGAGTCATAAAAAAGCTTTTCTTCTCAACCAACATACATATCCTTCCTCGTTCCCTTGCTTCAAAAAAGCTTCTCGCTCACTCCCAATGCACAAAAAAGCTCATCCTTTGGTGTTGTTACGATGCCAGAATCAAATTATCTAAAAGAATTGGAAAAGAATTACAATCTTAATAATTGGACTTTTGAAAATGGGTGTTTTGATGAATGAGTAAGTTGAAATTTTACTTGTTGATGTTATTGCTTTTGTTAAAGCTGGTGGTGTTGATGGATTTGGGTTAAAAATGGTATTTTACAGGTTGGTGTTTTAGTGGAAGTGTGGTGAGATAAAAAGAAAAATGTGAATGGAAGTGATTAGGAGAGTGAGGCGGAGAAGGAGATTTTTCTATTTAATATTCGAATTTTGGAAGGAAACGGAGAAGAGCTATTGGAGTGAAATTAAATGAGAGGCATAGAAGACGAAGAGAGATTTGGTTGCTCGTCAAGTTAACTATTGTTCTTTTTAAGCTAGATTCAACTAGGTAATGAGTAATGAAATTATCTCTTCAAATTCTATTGATTTTTGGTGTAATTGTTATTTTTGTTGAAACCTGATTTGTTGTATGCTATATTTTCATTCCATCGACTATTTTTCTCATTTAGTATGTTATATTTTCTATATAATTATTTACACCTTTTGAATCTTACTTTTTTTTGTGAATTTTATTGTGTGATGGTGGTAGTTTTATTGACAGTTGTTGTCCATGATAATGTAGCTTTCAGGTGATGGTAGTTTTTGTGTTAATGGTGTTTTAGTTAACAATGGTGGTAATGAGTGATGTAGATGGTGGTCGTGGCGATGGTAGATGGTGGTCGTGGGTTATGTTGGGCGGCAATGTATATATTGGGTCCCTGATGAATCTAATTTTATTATAGGGGAGAGAAATTAAAAATATATATATACAATTTTTTTTCATTTTTTAATACATCTCACATGCTCTAGTGAGCAAGTGATGTTCAGTCTCTCTGAATTTGGGGTCAATAGCCAAAAATTAAAAAGATTTGGGTTAAATAGTCTAAAAAGATCATTTTGGTGTTAATTGCACCTTAAAGGATAGTTCAGGGGGCAAATTGCGACGTTAACCCTTGCAATATGGTCCCCCTCTTACCACGTGGTTGCTTACTCTATCTTGTTTATGCATTTGTTTTTATCACATTGTTACCGTTTGCTTACTTGCTACTTTACTGTGGTCTTTCTACCCTTGTTTTCAGTTTATAGTAATGATCATGTATTTATAAATAAAATTATAAATTTCAGTCACCATTTTAAGATGTAAAGTTTAAATTTTACTGTTATTGATTTAAAAAGAAAATAATGACTTTAACATTCTATTAATCAAAAAAATTAAAATTTATTAGATTAATTTTTTTAATTAGTTTTTATATATTCAGATTTGTAATATATATTAATTATTATAATTAAATAATAATTAATGTAGCAATTTTAATTTTATGTGTATATATATATTTATACCGAATGACTCAACTCCATATTTTCTTTTACCAATAAAAAATTGAAATTATCTATATTAATGGGACTTATTTTTAAAAATTAGATAAAATTTTATTTTATAAATCAACAACATTAAATTTTATATCTTAAAATATTTTTAAAATGAAATCACTATGGGCTGTTACCTCTCCAATATATATATATTTTTTTTCAAAATGGAATCCGGTCCACACACGGAAAATGGGCCTAGAATTATAACATTAAGATGACTTTTTGTAGAATATCAACCAGTAATTCATTTCTATTATGGATAACAACATTTGTAATCCTAAAAAAGTTATATTATTTTTACAATTAAATGTTTTATTTTTAACGGTTAAATTTTTAAAAATTAACCTTTAATCCTATTTTGTTAAATATAACAAAAGTAGCACATGTGGTAGTATATTCGCTTATGTAGCATCCCAGTCATCAGTACACCATCCACATCAACTCTTTATGTCGGCTCTCTTCCCCATGTCAGCTACCAAGTCATAATATTTTCTCTTAAATTTCATCAAAACCACCGCCTACCAACTTGCAAAGCTACAACAACAACATATGAACTTAGTCCACAAGCAAAAGTAGATTGATCAGATTTATTTCCTTCATTTTACATCAGTACAAAACACCATAAAGCATCTAAATATAGTCAATTGAGCATGAAAACTGAAATTTTCATACATATCCTTCCCAATCTTCCCTCAAAAATAAAACCTCCCCAACCCAAAATTTATGAAAATTAATTTAGAAGTTACATGTCAAATATACAACAGGAATGATATATGTGAGCACTAGAGCCACCAAAATCAATTCATATGCAACTCCTTGGTCAATTGATATTCATGTATTACACACAAATAACATCAATGAAAACATCTTTATCAGTTCTATTTGACAAAGCAAAGAACACCCTTTTAAATCCAATAAACAAATCTATCTCAAATTAGTATGCATCTAATATGAGGCATATAATTTTTGCCTCTTTTCCTCTATTTATCAATCACAATACAAGACCATTATCAAAGTGACCTTGTGAATGCTAATGTTTGCATCAATTTCAAGTTTATGAATGCTAGACTGTTATAAGTCTAATCGCATTACAACCCATAAATAAAAAACACAATAACCCAAAATGCATTACCAAAATTCAAACCCATTTAACATCAGACCTAAAAAATACTAGAGACAAGTTAGCATATTTACCATTTCTAGTTGGGGCAGAAGCAAGAGCAAAAAAAGATTATGCTTGAAAGAAATAGGCAAAGCAATGAAGATGAGAACAACAGCAACCACAACAATGGCGAAGATGACAAATCGGTCTTCACCTAATGAAATGATGATTCCCTTTTTTTTTATTGGTTTGTAGTATTTAGTTCATATGTGGGGGTGGGGGGGTTTAAGGTAGAATTAGAAGGGGTAGAATTAAGATTTTTTACCAGATAAGGGTATTTTAAGATGGGAATTGGTGGATGAGGATAGGTCGTGCATTCGGTTGGTTTTGGGGTATTTTTTTTACCGAACTTAAAAAACTCATAATTGAATCGAATTAGGTTCAAAACCAAACTGAAAATTTTAAAAATATTTTTATATTAAATTTGTATATATTTTTAACAAAATATTTAGAAAAATAAAAAAATAAAAAATTGGTTATCTCGGTTAATCGAAATTTTTTACATAAAACTCAACCGAACCAAATTTTGGTTCAATTCTAAAAATTCAAAAATTTTAAAAATACAAACCGAACCGAATAGTGTCGTTCGGCCATTTCGGAGGGTATGAACACCCCTAGATGAGGAGATAGAGAGTGAGAAGATGTGGACTGTTTTTGTGGAAGATGAGAGCGGCATCAACCACAATAATACACAAACCCTTGAAAGTTAATCAATTGTTTAATTTCTCATCTCTTTAATGGCTTCCCTAAAAATTTATCTCTTGAACTACAAAACCCACGGAGAT
>CATIWO010809900.1:0-13486 GCA_949673435.1 Macaranga tanarius | reverse complement strand
CATATTAGAGGACAACTATATCAAATATCTAGAATTCTAAAAATTTAAAATTGAAAATAATTTAGAGTTCTAAAAATTTAAAATTATTGAAAATCAAGATTAAATCAAAATTTTAGTTAATATAATTGTTTTTAAAAAATTTAAATTCAAATAGATCAAATACATTATAATGTTAGTTATGTCATTATATGAAATATTTATGTCCTTTTTCGTCCAAAAATGTTTTCCCTTTATTCATAATTTTATATATAGTATAGATAGACAAGTAGTCAATAAAATGAAATTTGAGTAGCAAACAAGCTTATAGTAATTTTTTTAAGAAAAAAAATCTTATAATATTAAAAATTTAAATTCTTTAGCCAATCTGACTAAGTTTAATTTGTGAAAAGATTATTTTTTTAAGTGAACTTAACGATATAAAATAATTTTTTAAGAGTTTCATTCAATTAAAATACTAATGATAACAGATATTTTTCTAAGAAATGGGAACTTTTCATTTTATATATTGTAAGTTTATTTTTGGAAATTTAAATATAAAAGAGATTCCTAAATAATTTAAATATTATATTCATAAATTATTAGATATCATTTGTTGGTTAAAGACAGAGAACAATATATTAAAAATTCTTTTATCTATTTCGAATGCATTATACACTATTTTAAAAAAAATTGACATTAAAATATATAATTCTATAATAGACATGCTTATCAAAATTTAATTGATCAAATGTATACAATATTTAAATTAAATATCATACATTTAATAATCAGATATAATACATGTATATTAATCCATTCATTTAATAATGTAATACATATGCATCTAAGATAATAAGACCTTATGGTAGTAAAATGGTGCAAAACATGCCTTTGCCTCTTAAATGTTGAAAAAGTGTTAAAGCATAAGTAGATTTCTGAATTTTTTTTCACTTCAAATGTTAAACCCATTTATCTACTAGTTTTTATAATAGTATGCCAAAGCATGTGTTATTACTATTACCTATAATTTGATTATAAATTTTGTTCATAGTACCAATTAAGTATTAAATTGGTTGGAATTCTTGATACATTTTCTTCTAGTTACAACAAATATCAAATGAAAGAAAAAAAATGTGTAAATAGAAAATAAATGCTCATGATGGGTTATTGCTAATGTTCTTCAAACTAATTAACTTGGTTTTTCTTTTTGTTTTTTTAGGAGAAAATTAAAATTTGCTTAATTACATAAGAATTGTTCCTTAAATATAATCCTCTTCAGCACATTACATATTTCTTTATGCTTATTTAAAGCCATTACATGATCTTAAATTGTTATAGTTTTATAAAGTACTGTTTCCTATTCTAACCCTATATGTGTTTTGTATATTTTGAAAAAGAATGTTTATTTATTATTATTTTTTTTAGGAAAAAAAGAATGTTTATTTAAAGACAATGAAAATTTTGTGAGATAGAGATTAATTAGAGGATGATGTAAAGAAAAAGGCAAATGGAAATTGCATTAACATGAACTGAGAGCTACACAGAGAGGGCTCTCTTCTTTATACAAAGGGAAAAAACACCATTAAAAAAAGGGGCAATATTCTTGGAAAGACAATTGCCCCAAATAGAAACCATCAAATTAAACACCTAAAATCATATAATTAAAACTAAATTTAATAAACAAAGAAAGCTTTTTCATTTGTTCATTCCAGTTGCATTCTTCACTGCATCAGTTGCTCCCTGCACCTTAGCCTTCATCTGCTGACCAGCCTATATACAAAAATATATATTAGCAATTTCTTTTAATTATAGGATTATTATTATTATTAAAATAAGATTAGTTTGAATTATAGTTTAATAATGTTTAACCTCTGCCATTGAGTCCTTCGCAGATTGAGCAGCATTGCTAGCCTTGTCCATCATGCTGCCAGCTTTCTCCTGAAAATAATAACACTCTAATGTGTCACTAGACAAGAACATTTGTATGTGTTTGCATAAAATAGTCTGGCAACAATACTGACCTGAGTCTGGCCCTTGGCTTCACCAGCATGGTAAGCCATCTTCTCAGAGTTATCTGCCATTTTTTGGTTTCTTGAAAAGTCTAAGAAGAGAACAAAAACTAGTGCTTATGTTTAATTTGAGAAGCTTAGACACTTGATATAAATTTTTAGTGATAATAGCCTTTGTAATTGCCATTATATATAGTGTTTAAAGCTACTCCACTTGCTTGACACCTTCAGTGCCAGATGGGGTTGAAGATTTACACATGCCACTCTATGGTTTATTCTTCAATAAACATGTGTCAATCTGTTATTGGGGTTCAGATTTTTAGGCCTTTTGAATAGGGTGGAGAGAGATCTTGAGAATGTTTCAAAATGGAAGGTGTAGTTTTGATGATGCTCTCAAATCTTTGATTGTTCTCTAGTGCATACAGAAATGTGAGGATGCATGTATCTGAAATTTAGCTGGAGAAGGATCTCAATTTCTAATGGAATTGGTCTTCTGTATGGATTATCACTTGTGGGTTGTTCGAACCTCAGTAATAAAATTTTGCCAAATTAAGATTAGGCCAATGTGAAAATTTTCTAAAATTCCATAGAGGCACCAATTTCAGCTCTAAAGTTTTTATCACTCTGAAAAGTGAATCAGTCTAATTTTAACTCATCCTGATGGGGGACAATCAATTGGCAAGATTTTGAAAAATGGTTAAAAATGTAACACTTTGAATCTCAATGAAACCAGGATGATAGTCACATATACCAAGTAATCCAGCGCATTCATATGAGAATTTAAAACTTATGACACCTTCACAAGAAAAAGACCGTATTACATGTGTATAAAATGAGAAAAAACTTTCAGAAGTGCTCAAATAATTTCAGGTTTAGAACAATGCACAACTATCTCCAGTTCAAACCCTTTGAGCTTTACTCGGGGAAAACAAATATGGATGCATTTTTTCAGATGTACAAAAAAGAAATTGCAGACCTACTTCATCATCATGCTGCCATGTTGTATGGTACTCCTACCACCTAATCCCTGAAATTCACTCAAAACAATTTTAAAAAATCTTTCTTTTCTTTCGGTGAAGTTCTAAATTCAGACAGGCTAATTTTTTCAGGCATCTCCATAAACTAAATAAAACTGCCCTAATGATTTCACTAGTCATCCCGGGCCTGAAACTGCCACACTGATATCAGTAGTTTGATATGTGACACAGCATATCCTTGATAAACAAATATAAGTATCTGCAATCCCAGAGCCTTTCCATATCTTCCCCATGCTGCTGTAGCTTCACTCGTGCACTAGCTTCAGGATCCTGGTGTAGCTCCAGTTCTATGGTAGATTCCTGGTGACACCAATAAAATGCAACCACTACCACAATCAGATACTTGATTTCGTTCATTTGGTTTCCATCCCAATTCCACACATTGGCTTAATCGAAAGATGATCAAACAATTCAGAAATCCGCAATAACTAACCTTTCTTGCTCATGTTTGCACGTAAAATAAGGAGAGAAAAGCTGTAGGCTAACAGCTAATTGATACCACATGGCATCCATCTTTGCTCCCAATAGTATCATAGTAATTAATGCTAGCAAGGATTATATCCCCCACCAAGCTCATTCAGCTGTGTTAAAATTCCAAGGTCAGCATTTCATCTCATCACCTGAGTGCAAAATGTACAAGGTCAAACAACATCAAAAATGGATCTTGCAAGTGAAATGCTATGAAACAGAAGATCATCTAGTTTGTATAGGACGAGGCCACTATGAAGCAGCAAGAATTATGTAAAAGAAACAGTCAGCCTAGCTCATAGTGGTTGGGAATTTACAGACTAAAGCATTAATTCACATTTCATGCTTTAAAATATATTTAAAGAAGAACTAAGCTCAATTGATAATTTATGTTCAAATGCAATTTAAAAAGATCTAGAATAATCTTCATGTTAGTTTAACGCTTTTCCAATCAAGACGATTTTTTTCATTTGCTTGTCAATTTCAAAGGTTTTCTAAGAATAGTCCACATCAATTTCAAAAGAAAATTTTCTAAAACAATTCAGGTAATTTTAAGAATGGTCTAAGCTTTGAACTTAAATTTACCAAAGTGAAGTTCTTGAACATCAATAGAAATTGTTTTGTGAAATACCTATTCGTTCAAGAAAAACTAATGGTGCTATAAATTTTCATTTCAGGGTTTAAGATTTCTCTTATATTTTTAAATTACCCAAAGTGTAGTTTTGGAAGTTGTATCATATATGTCACGTTCCAAAACTCATGATCATAATGCTGTTATTAGTTCTTCAAGAAAAAGGGTGTGAAGATCTGAATAAAACAAGTGTACTATTCTTTGAACACTAGGTAAATATCAAAGTTGTTTCTGCATTAATTTGCCCAGTTTCCAGTTCAGGTCCTGCTTAGCTTATCAGCATCAGCTTGTTGTGGCCCCTATTGATAAAGGTAACTGAATCAAGAAAAGAACACCATGCATTAAAAAAGAATTCCACTACCTCAATTGAACAATAAACTCCATATTTGCCATGAACATATGTGCTTTCTATGTCTTCTAGATAGTACAACCACTTGCAGAAAACATATAAATGACATTCCCACCCTATATTTTAGATATCCCTGCACTTCAATATTAGTTCAACATAAATTGCAATAATTCTCTTGTTGGTCCAATTAACATATGCATCAACAACTAGGATGAGGAGTGTTTGATGCCACCTAATGTTAAAATCAGACATTGAAGCTGGCACCTGTATTCAAGTCCAAGAATTTCTCATATGTTAATTTATCTGTTCCACATCTTTCAGTATGCTCTTTGACATTAAGCGTCTGTCAACAACATGATTCCAAAAGAGACATAAAACACTGTTGTCACTAGCATAAGAAGCATTAAAAGACTTAAAAATTTTGAGAGTAATCATCAGCCTTCTCTTGTACATTTCATCTAACAAATCTGAAACAGAATCCACCTTCCCAAGTTTCCAGTACGCGTATGCTAGACTAGTGTATATGACACTATCTCCCAATATGCCCTTCTCTTGCATGAGACTGAATATTCTTTGAGCAAAATCAACTTTTTCTCTTTTGCAAAATCTCCTTATTATTGCCCTATATAATGATACATCAACACAAAGACCTCTGCTGACAAACTCATCTGGGAGCTTAATAACTGCCTCTTCATTTTGTTGATTACAATAACCATCCACAAGCCATGAATAAGTGCAATAACTAGGAGAAAATCCTGCATCAAGCATGTTAACCAATAGCTCTTTAGCACTAACCATCTCCCGTATTCTGCAGAACCCATGGATCAATGCTTTGTATGTAAACTGATCTAGCTTCAAACCAGCCTCTACCATCCTGTTCTTCACTTTCAAAGCTGACTTCATATCTCCTATCTTGCAATAAGCATTGATCAATGTGTTACATGTGACATTATCTGGTTCAATCTTCTTTTCACTCATCTCGTTTAGGAGCTTATTTGCATCTCTTATCCTGCCTCCCTCACATAGCTTACGCAGAATCGAATTAAAAGTAATGACAGTAGGATAAAGCCCTTGTGCTTCCATTTCTTCCCGCAGTCTCAAAGCCTCATCAAGGTCATTCAATCTACAATAACCATCTATCAAAGTAGTGTAAGTCACATGACTAGGAGTAACATCATTGATCTCCCTAAAAAGCCTCATAGCCTCTCTCATTCTACCTTCTCTACAGAATCCATATATAAGTGAATTATAAGTAACAATGTCAGGTTTAATTCCTCCTCTCTCCATTCTATCTTGAACAGATAAAGCTTCATAGTGCATACCCTTTTTGCAATACAATGAAATCAATGTATTGTAGGTGAAAAGATCAGGAAAAACACATTTTGATTCCATTTCATTCAACAACTTATCTGCTTTCTCCACATCACCAGATTTACAACAAGCATGAATCAACACATTATAAACATGAATATTAGCTTCAACCCCAATTCTAACCATCTTTCTGTAAACTTTCCACACCATATCAGTAAGTCTATCTTTAGCCAAAGAATTCAATAACACAGTACAAGCATGCAAATGAGGGCAAAACCCATGTACCCTCATATGCTCAAAAACCTGAATAGCTTCCTGTTTCATCTTGGAATTTGCATAAAATATCACAAGCCAGCTAAGAACATGAGAATTTACATCTGGGTCATCATGAAGGCTCACTAGAGCACTCAAAACAGATTGAGTCGACAAGAAATCTTTAAAAGCAATCTTCTGAAGCAAATTCTGTGCAGTCTTGAAGTGTTTGTACTTAGCTAAAATATGAATCATAGTCCATGAAGATTGTAAAGAATGTTTATAATTAGGAATTGATGAATCAAACCAATTAAACAATGCCCAAGAAAGACAAGGACTTTGGCTATATAAAGAGAGCTGCAGTAATACCTGGTGAAGGGTTGCTGTAGTAAGAGTAGAACCATTATTGAGTCTCAAAAGATTGTTCCAGCTACCCTTTATAACAGTTGCACACATGCTTTGAACTAATTGAGTTTCACTGCGCAAAGAGACTAAAGTTGCCATCTTTCTTTGCTTTGCTTACACCCCTCTCCTGCAATGGGTTTATTGATATTTTATTTCTGGGTTTGCTTTGTTCTTTTAAATTGTGGGTCAAAAGATGGAGAATGTGAAAGGTTTGAGGTACAAAGTGGAAATAAGAACGAATTGGGGGAGTAAAAAAGGGAAAAAGGGAAAAAGGAGAAAACTTGAACCGGGTTCGTTATGCAAAACGAACCGGGTCACTAAGCAGAGAGCAGGTTAAAAATAATAAAACAGAGTCTCGAATGAGTCGAACCGATAACAAAACCAAGCGTGTGTAGCGCCTTGCAAAGCTCTCTCTTTTATTGCAGGCAAGTGCTTCAGTGAGGGAAAAGAAAAAGATTTATAACAGCTAGAGATATGGGAAGCTTGAAAGGAAAACTGCAGGAGAAGAAGAAGAATAAGAAAGCTGCTGCTGAGCTATTGAAAAAAGGTATCTTTTTGCTTAACTTTTGTATTGTATCTTTCAATTGTATTTTGCTTTGCTTTTGTTTGGTTATAGATTGTGATTGTTTATCGTTAAATTGGATTCAAAGGGTATCTGGGTTTTACTTGTAACTCTTCAAAAGTATGGGATTGTTGTGTTTTGAGTACATTCATGGGGCTTTTTCTTTTTCTCTATTTGATGTGTTGGGGCAGCTTGAAGGAGGAAATTATCAAAGCTATTAGTATTAGACATTAAACTTTTGTAAAAGAACAATTCTTTGATTATGTTTCAAGTGGTAATGAAATTCCTGGATGCTTATTGTGACAGAATTAGCTATGCTGTTGTTTTTCTTTTATTTGATTTTTTTCTTTTCTGCAAATTACCTGAGCCCTGAAATTTTCTCATAGAAAAATGAGTATAGTAATTTATCCTGGTAGGATTTATAAGGCTTGGCTCATGTTGATCATTGAACTTTGCCTTTTTTTTTTTTGGCTCACAGCTCTGTTTAGCTGAAGAGCATGAGTTTCAGTCATATTAATAAAACCCTAATGAGTTTCAATCATCTATTATTAGAGGATCAGTCAGCATACACTGGCAGGTTCCAATTGGTGTAGGTCAAAATTAGTGAGCACTGATTGAAAACTTATGCCAATCAACATTTTTTTTTGTGTTGAGCATATCCTTTAATTTTGGCAGAAGTTTTTTTCTTGCAAGTCATGAATGAACCATGGAGAGAAATGGTTGTGTATTTTAAACCTGTATGTGAAGTTTATTATCAGGTATTTGTACTTACCCTTTTTCCATTTCAGACATACAGAAACATGAAGATATGAATGAAAAGATCAAGTCCATTGAAAAGAAGAAAAGGAAAAGAGAGGGGCAAGACAATGTTGATAATGGCAAAGCTGTTCAGAGCATTAAAGGTGGCAGCAGATGGAGCAAAGAAAATTCTTTCACTTTAACTGAATATTTGGCAATCTTGTTTTATTTGTTGGTTTTTGTTGTTTCAGTAGAAAAGATGACTAAAGCAGAAAGAGAAAGTAAAAAGAACAAACCAAAAATGAAGAAGAGGAAAAATGAGGGGAGAAACACTGATCTGATTGAAAAGTCAGATCTGCTTGTGACTGAGGATGAAGATGGCTTGGATGAACAACATGGTGGGTCTATACATATTTGACAATCTTGCCTTGTCTATTGTTTTTTTGACACAATCTTGTCGTATTTATGTGTTTTTTCTGTTTCAGAAGAACTGATGGTTAAAGCAGAAGGTAAAAATAGAAAGAGCAAACTACAGAAGAAAAAAAGAAAAAATAAGGAGAAAAATATCGCTATGGTTGGAAAATCTGACCATCATGAGATTGACGATGAAGATGGCTTGGATAAACAACATGGTGGGTTAATTGGGTTGCCTAGTGTAATAGTTGCATTATTTTGGTGGATTTTAACTAAGATATTGTGTTATTTTATGATTGACATCCTTTTGTTTAACTATATGTTTTTGTTCATGCCTGCACAAATATATTAAGTTCATTTGGCAAACTGAAGCTGAATTTTATGTGTTTAATCTCATAGTGCCCTCTATTCAAAATTAACTTTTTGATTATTTGTACCAGTGCATTAATCGTAGTGCCTATAGCAGATTTTCTTAGTTGCTACAGTTTTCTTCTATTTCAGTTGTAAAACTTTATACATTGATTTAATTAATTTTTCTTTCTACTTAGATAATGGAGCAGTATACCAAAGCAACGAAACTCAAGGAGATGTTGACAATTTCAAAGGCCATAGTGAGGCTGCTACCACAGCTGAGACCAGAAATCGTAAATACATGATTTCAACAGACTTTCCATGGAAAACGTGATGTCATGATTCCTCTTTAAATGTTTTCTGATGAACTTTTTTGTCATTGTTTTAGGTAAATCCAAGAAATCTAAGAAAAAGAAAACTGAACACAGCACCTCAAAGGAGAGCGAGAAGATACCGGAAAATAGAGAAGAGGCTGTTGAGGATGAGGTTTATCATATTTCTTCAGGAGAAGAAGACTGCTCAAAAGGAATGAAAAGTATGAATTATGAATTTGGGGATTTTGTGTCTTAATAATTCTGTGGAAAACTTGCAATGATGACAGCTCAAAGTCATATATAAAAACCAAACCATAGAATGTGCTCCTATCATTTGTTAACTAAAATTTGAGCCTAGCCAGTAATTCCAATTGTCTCTGCTAAGGAGTGTTCCAGGAAATTTTATTTTGTGGCTTGCCTGAACCAATATAGGCCTGTATAAATCATAAATGTTTATATTTCAATCCCTTCTTTCCAAACTAGGCAGCAAGAAGTGGGGGAGGGGGCAGCTGAAATTTGCATTCTCAGTATATTGAACTGTTTGACATAAGTCAACTTAGAAAATATTTTTTTTTGAAAAAATTTTAAGCTCATTCTCTGCCTATATATCTCACTTAGAACTTGCTCAACAGAATGGCTTATGAAATACCATCAAAGTAGGCCAGGTCTGAAGGTGTTGCAACAAAGGATAGATGAGTTTATAATTGCTCATGAGGAAAAAGTTGAACAGGTATATTCTCTAATGCATTTCTTAACTAATTCTTAAGTGATATCCATATATGGCTTGTATTCTCTTTTCTCAATCCTTGAGTGATTCAAACATTTCACACATTGACAAGTGTTATCCAGCTAAAAATTTAATCAAATGTTTGCTGTGCCTACGCAAATATGCCTGCATCAAGCACATTTGTTGAGGCATATTTGCTGTGGTTGTCTCTTCTGAGAACTTTAGATGAATATTTTATGATCCATTTCTCTGCTAATTTTACTAGAAACCATTTTAGGATATAGAGGATGTGTGTGATTCCACACCACAAAAGTTGGCATTTTCTGTATGCCATTGCTCATTTTTTGCTCATTTAAAATTTGTAAGTGATATGCAAGTCTCCATTGTGGGATTATGTGATCAGAGTTGTATTTATAGATTTTGGCTTAGACATAAGTCCTTTGTGCTCCTTCATGTTCTTGGTGGCAAACAAGTGTCTTTGGTTGCTAATTTTTCCTGTGATGGTGTGTTGCAGGAAAGAAAAGAAAGAGAAGCCCGTATTGCAGAAGATGGGTGGACTGTTGTTGTACATCATAAAGGAAGAAAGAAGACTACAGATTCTGAAAGTGGAGTTACTGTGGGTTCTGTGGCCCCAGCTGTTGCAGAGAGCCAGCTGACCAAGAAGAAACGCAAAGAAGTTGGGCTAGAATTCTACAGGTTTCAAAAAAGAGAAGCTCAGAGGAATGGTATGACGAAACTTGTTTTTTTTTTTTTTTTCCCCATTTCACTGTTATTACATTAATGTTTGAAGAAATACCAGACTATGACTAAAACTTTAAATAAAATATCATGGAATTACTGGTGTGACATTAACTGTTAATGCAAAATTTCCTTGCAGAAATTATGGCGCTCCAGAGCAAGTTTGAGCAGGATCGTAAGCGGATTCAGCAATTGAGGGCTGCTAGAAAGTTTAAACCATACTGATTGCTGCAAAAGCCATGTAAAGAATGATCTGGAGCTGAAGTTTCTATGGTATCATCTAACTTTTGCAATATGGGAAATTGATGGCGAAGTTCCTAGGATTAATTATTCCTTTTACAAATTTTGCCCCTACTCAAATTTACTGGAGAAATGAGAAATTGTATTCACACGTCCCAAAAGGTGCCAGTAAGAATGTACAATTTTGAGAGTATTAATTGAAATGATAAATGATTTTGCGGCTATTGTTAATCCCAGCTGAGCCGTGCCTTCCTGCCTGGCAGTGGCTCCACTCGTCCAACAATTAGATAATGAATACTTACTGTCTGTATTATTATTGTCACAGTTTTCCACCTTTTGGCCATCTCTTGTGGTTCTTGAAGTGGAACTGTCGTACATGCACCAAGACTTTGATTTTTGCTTGTGATGTATGGGGTGTTGGGCTGCAAAGGGCGAACGCTGGAAGCAACCTCAAGAAGTCACAAATTCTGTTTCTGGAGACATTAATACTTCAAGCTCTTGTTTTGCATCAACTAAGACATTAGGTGTGATTCTTGCTTGAAATTAGAGTGGCTTAGGCCTTAGGGAGGGTAATGCTCCTGTAGAGACCTTGAACTTCTCAAGCAACGATTGACCACTCATCCACTTGGGATAGGATCGAGATTTTAGCATCTTTCTTTTTGTTTTATAATATTAGGTCCTGTCTTGTTAAAGTCTTGTTAGTACAAACATAAAATGAAAATTGCATCAGCAGTCTTATCATAATGTTGTTGTTTTTTTTTTAAAAAAAAAATAACAATCTTTTGTTGTGATATTCTGTCAACATCCAGCAGATAAGGTGAGCATCTCAAGCTAAAGATTTCTAACCTTTTTTTTCTTTTGTTAAAACTTGAAAATGACAAGCACCACCAGTCACCACTATCCTAAACAGAAAAGCACTAGATGATTGGCTAAAGTAGCAATTCACCCCCTGAACTATCATTCCATGTGCAATTAACCCCAAAATTAACTTTTTTGGCTATTTAACCCAAAAAGATTCAAAATTGGACTATTAGCCCAAATTCTCTCAAAAAGGAGAGTGAGTTACACTCTCCTTCTATACCCAAAAAAAATATATTTTTATTTATCAAAATAAATATTTTTAATTATTAAAAATTAAAATTATGTTATTCTCTATATTTTTTTTTTTATGTTTATCGTTCTTCTTTTTGTCTTTTTCTTCTTCTTCTTCTTTTTTTTCCATCAAAGATGAACACAACATCTCCTCTGCCTCCACCTCCACCACCACGACGATCCACCGTCGCCGATCCCTTATTCATTTCCGAGAGGTTTCCGAGGCGTTCAAAGCTCTAGAAACTGATCGACTACTTTTTCATCTGGAGAAACCCAAGACGATTCCTTCTAATTTCTTCAATTTAACAAGTAACGTTCGTTACAGTTTTAGTTTTGTTATAATTCTTGAAAAAAAATGTTTGCTTACAATTATTTTGATGTTTGGATGCAGCTGATACTGATAATAACCCTAAAACATCAGAATACATATTTTTTAAGAAATTAAAGGAGGACGCAGTAGCATGGAGTTACATTAAAATTCACAGCCATTCACTTTATCAAGCTCCTCGAAATAACCGCTCAAAGTTCAATTTCAATTCAGGTGACTACTCAATTTTGATTTTCATATTTAATTTGAGCTTGTGTATCTGTTGTCGGCCTCAAATTTCAATTTCAATTTAAGTGACAACGATACAATGCATGCAGACAGAAGCAATATTGTTCAGAATAGGCATAAGGATTTCAACTCCTCATTGCCACTTGAAAATGTAACAACAACAACACCTATTAATGTCATCTCGCCGTAGTGGAATGTATCTAAAAAGTTAGGTCAGAATCAGATATCCAATTGTATATTATACTATTTACAGTAAAATAGTAAACGATGTTTAATTAGCTTTCATGTTTGATAGTAATTTACTAATTTTATGTCATAATTGTATTGTGAATTTTTGCTTTGGGATTATAGTTTTGTTTAATGGATCTACAATTTTTGTTTCGTTTTATGCAATTTATGTTATGGAAAAAGCATTTATTTTTATTTTTGAATTTTGTGTAATATTTTGAGAAAAAAAAAGATTTTTGAAATATGACTTTAACCCAATTCTTGTTGTGAAATTTCTATGAGGCTAAGATGGGTGCTGTCTTTTTTTTTTAGCTCTTGAAATGGAGATTTTTTTTTATTTGGTTCTTTGTTTTCTTGGGAATTTTTTTACACTAATTGTGTTTGATGGTGTTTGCTTGTTTGGTTGCTGGGGAAAAGTAGTGGGAAGTTCTTATTTTCTGCTCTATTATACGAATAAGAACACTATACTTTTATAAATTGTGTATAACATTAATTGGAATTATAATTATTTATGGATTTTTTTTGGATCAAGCAGAGTAATCATTCCTCTAATATGCTTGAGAAGGTTGAGTCTCAAGTGCTCTCTCTAATTTGTTCTATCCAGTAACAAAATTGAGGGTTTACTATATTGAATTGAGGTGGGTTATTATCAATTATTTGATGTGGTCAATTTCAAATTTGTATGTACATCTACTATTTCTTCTACTTTCAAAAAAATTATAAATGTAAATAATTTGTGTTCTTGTACATATGTGCTGAAGTGTTTGTGTTCTTGAACATATGTGCTAAAGTGTTTGTGTTCTTGAACATATGTGCTGAAGTGTTTGTATTCATGGATTGTGTCAAGTTATTACATAAACAAAGCTCCTCTTGAATATAGCATTGAAGGCATTCAACCAAACAGTGGCATCAAGAAGTTCTTATCTGCTGCATGATTCTGAAACTTTATTGTTGGAGGTATATTGGTGTGGCGATGGACTGATGGTGATGTTAATTTTGATGGTGACAATGTGATGTTGATGAAGATTGTGGTTTTGGAAAGGGAAGCAGCAAAAGATGATGCATTCTGACGAGTCATGAATCCA
>CATIWO010809645.1:0-16301 GCA_949673435.1 Macaranga tanarius | reverse complement strand
TTCTCTACACACTTAGAGAAGGCCCACCCATACCTATCCAATAAATGGGCTCATTTAAAACTCTTTTAAATGAAGCCCATGCACAAGTCCATTTATAAATGAGCTAGGTCCATCTCATGGGCCTTATTGAATATGTGGGCTTATTTAAACACTTTAAATAAAGTCCAAGCTTAAGTCTATAATTATACTAGGTCCATCTCATGGGCCCACATTGAAATCCATTAGAAGGCATATATTAATTTAGTCCTTGAACTTAATATCACCTATTAAATCAAGTCCAAATTAAGATTTATTCAATTGTTATCATGTCCTAATCTTTGAATTTAGATTTCGGGATATGCTAGATCCCCGCATACGCGCAAATCTAATTCAATTAATTTAATTAATTAATTAAAATCTTCAATTAATAATCAAATTAATATTAGTCTTCACAAGCACAACCTTTATGTGTGTGACTTACTAGGTTCAAGTCTAAATGGCAATGGGAAATAATATTAACACTTAATATCATGGAAAGACCTTTCCATACTAAATGTGAAAATCCCAATTAATCACATTTAGTTCCCATAAGTTGTGAGTGACCCCTAACATAGATATCACGACTACCCAATTAGAAATGAATGCTTTATGTAGATCCACAAGAACCACAGAATACAATTACCGTGTACTAAATGTCCCTTTATTACAAGATCCCGATTTTGCCTAGAGTCACGGTTTAGTCAAACTCTAATTGCCTCAATCATATGACCTCATCTTAAGTTCAATTCTTGATAAAGCAAGACTTCTACTAGAAACTCTTTCTAGCACCGAAACTCTTTTCGGGTAAGTCAAGTTTGACCTGGCCAAATGCTTATTCATCAAGAATAACTTAGATAGCATAGGATCTTATCCCGGTTCACTCCAGGTAATGAATTCCATCTTGGCCGATCACTCATCCCTATATATAACTAACTAGAGCCACCACACGCCATATACCCATACGTGGCTAGCACAAGTATATAAGCGGTAACAAACTCTAACTAATCATATGTGAATGACCGTGTCGCCTCAGGTCAAAGGACCATATGCACCATTATGTCCAAGATTGTGATTGTTGACTAAAGTGAATATCCATGCAATCACAAATCTTACGTCACATATTTGATCCACCTATCACATGAGTATCCACATGTCTATTCTGATATCTCATATCAAGTAGCATGAGACTCACTACCTCCCACTATCGATATCATATACCGATCAAGAAAAATAGACAGAGGTGATAGTCTAGAGATTAATAGTATCCATATATTAATCCAATAACTATGAAGATTTATAGCATATGTACCAAATAAGTTTGTCACTCATATTATCAACTCTTGATAATAAACTCATTTAACATAATACTAAGGGTAAACACTCAAATAAATAAATATTTTGATTTAACTGAATATTTTATTGCCAAAGGGATAAATATACAATGTCTACATACAATAATGGCCCTAGGGTACATCTATACTAACAGGTAGGTTTCAAGTCAAAAAAATGCCAAATCTGCCAAGACAAAAGCATTGTAGCTCCATTTCCAATGGAAGAATTACGTGTATGATTGTTACTTGCCTTTATGCAAATGTGTATTAATTTACTGGTGTGTGATATATACTTTTGTAAATGTAGACTTCCAGCATTTCAGATGGGTATGGCATACCTGAGGGAAGTAGTCAGGGGAGCAACATCAATTAGAGTCAAAGAAGTAGTGTTTCGACACAACACGTGCAAGCTTCTGACAATCGATCTCATGTTGGTGGTAGCAATGATAATGAAGGCGGTAAACGGGGTACTCAACAATAGAAAAAAAAAAAAAGGCACATGAAAGGGGAAGAGATGGACCACTTCAAGAAAATAAGGAAATGAACAAGATGAAGAACTTGTCTTTTTGGTTTCAGTGACATATATTAGTGTAGCTTTTTAACTACTCTTTTTGGACAGGAACACAACTTGAATATTTTTTAGTTTTTTTTAGTGTTTCAATTATGAAACAACTCATGATATGTATTGAACAATCGTGAAACATATGTTTTGTTTATTTTGGAGTTCAATGAAATGTATTTTTAGGATGCTTGCAACTTTTGCCTTATTTATTTGTTTCCAGTATCATTTTCTTCTTTCACAATACAATTTTTTGAATGAAATGCATTTCTTGGACTCTTTCAGTTTATTGTATCAGTTTTTGGACTCTTGCAAAATTGAATGAAAATTTTGTTCATCATTTCATTGTCAATAACTATCTTACAACAACTTCAGTCACAAACCCTATCCATTAATAACCAACTACCCCAGATATTCTACCAGCTACCCAAAAAACCCTAACTGCTACCTAAAAAAACTAAAATATACCCATAACTCATCATCACTTCAACAATGCTTATATAGCCAAAAAAAACCTAAAAAAAAATATAAACCAACACAATCTTCTTTTCCACATTTTCTATTTTTCATAACTCTCTTTCTTCTCCTGCTCCACTCTATTTATCTTGTTTAGCATCCCATTGATAACAGTTCTCACCCTATATGACATCAGTGGATCCACCTACTATAAATATTGACTTGAGTAACTCTGCAATAAAACATTTTCAATAAAAGCAACAGTCCAATATCTACAAAATTAAATTTTAACCTCAATTGCAAAATTAATTTTAAAAAACTTCAAACACTAGATAATTTTGACAATCCAAAAATTTTCTTCCTAGGTTTGATTTTATCCATGAAGTTCGAACAATGGCTTGGACTTGACAGTAGCAATTGGGTTGAAGAATTTCCATTTTTAGATCTACGATTTACTTCTTTTCTACTAAGGATTTTTAATTTTTTTTTTCCCTCAATAGGTTCTGATTTAGATCTTTATGGAATATAAAGGGTTTTAGATGTAAAGAAGAATAAAAATTCTGAAAAAGTAAAGAAGACAAAGGGAATTAGAGAAAGAAGAAAGTCAAAGAAGTATACGTTTAGGGGGGAATAAAAATGACATGAAAAACGTGACAAGCAGGGCTACTAATGACATGGTAGCCATGCATTTTAAGAGCATGCTGATGTGGCACGCTTACATAACCCAAATGACATGTGTCAGTGCATGTCAACATGCCAGCGAATGATGAAGCTGTAAAATGGCTTATAGGATTTTGGTGGGATCTAAATAAAAATTTTGGGAGTTTATGATTACAAATTGAAAGTTTAGTACAATGAGGGTACCAATCTAAAAGTTTAGGACAATGAAGGTACCGATCTAAACTGTGGGTGAAAATTACCCCCAAAAGCTGTGTTACAACCAGACCATGCAAAAACAAGGCGGAAACAAATTCCCAAGTTCAAAATATAAACTACATAATGGAAGTAAATAAAAGGAAGTTCTTTAATACGTGTATAAATTAAAACACCTTTAGATCAATTATTATTTAACTATAACTATTAATATAATCTTTGTTCAACTATAATAATTGATTAAACCATACACGTGTATGTTAGCAAGAGCCAATAAAAAAAATAAAACAACAGCTCAAAAGAATAATGAAAGAGAAAAAAGGCATTTCTCTACATTTATTCAAGTAGTCCATTGCTACAGAAAGAATAAAGAACCTAACAGGAAGCAGCGGAATTGCCTTAAGAAGGATCAATGGGAATACCCACCTTCCCTCACAAGAATTAATTTGATTGATAAAAACAAATTTACAGAATTACTAACCAGATTCTACTTTCAGCTTGCAGGAAGGTTCTCCTGCCAAAGACGGAAAAACACCCCGGCCTAGAGAACCAGAAGAATCACCATCCGTGCAGAACGCCCCAATGTGAGGCCCGCACAAAGAATAAAAATTTCCTAAAGTTGGTTAATTTTACCGCTGCTCCCAGAATTAATCTTTTGGATTTCCCGTGTTGTTAGAACCCCATTAGAGAAATATAATTAGCTAAGTCAGGCTCTAGATGATGGCTCCAGAGTCGGGCCAACCGGTTTTCTCGTCAATCATGTGATCCAAAAGTCAATCTAACCTGCTCTCTGACCCTAGAAATGATGGGCCTCTGACTTTAAGACGCTTTGGCCCAATCTCTATAGGGGGTGGTTCCCTCATGGTCTTACCCAACTCATGCCGGAACTTATCTACTTTGTGAGGGTCTCGCTGTCTGCTCATTGCTTCTTCATTGACAGACTTCTTCAACTTAAAAGAAATCGGAATGGTACTTGCCCTGGCAAACCTGTCCTTTGATGCACTCTCTGGAGCTTCCTTATGATTTAAGGAAAAAGTAAGATTGTGATTTGGTTCATCATCAGTTCGGCTACATTCTGATGATGTTTGACCATATCTTCCTTCAAATTGGAGCTTCTTTAATCGTTTCAGCCCCTGTTTAATTTAACGATAGAGGCAAAGATTAGAAAGAACTTTAAAAAAAGTTAAAATATAGAAATGGAACAGTAAATCAACGTCCAGAAAAAAGTAGAAAAGAATAATAAATTAAGAGCCAGGAAATATGAGGGCGACAGAGATTATTATCACATCCACCATTGTTTCACAGTTATTATATTTATCAATAAAAATCGACCCAAACAACTACAGTTTGATGACAGAGGCAAGATAACTAAATTTTCTTGAAAAGAAAAAATGGAAACACAAGAAAGGAATGCTGGTGCGGGGTTTGCAAATCCAACAGTTTACCCATAACAATTTTGCACAATGTCAAATAAAAGTGTACAAATTTTTATCCTGCTCAAAAAGTGGACAAGTTCACTTTTTCCCGTTAATACACTACAGTGTATATGAAGTGGCAAAGTAGCATACCTGATGTTCAGAAATCTTCGAAGACAAGTTATCGTTCACAATTCTTTTTTCCACCTTGAGAGAAGGCCGACGCTTAACCCTAAATATCTCTGAATCAGAATCATCACTGTGTTGCTCCGCACTTTGTCTCACATGTGATCTGTGAAGATCACCTTGCTGGGTAGTCAGACATTCATCATGAGACAAAGAGGATAGACAGGACTCGTGCATGCCATGCTGTACTTCTTCAAATAACTTTCTAGAATCAATATTCTCTATGTTAAAGTCAGCCTGCCCCTTTACCTTCTGATGAAACAAACGAACAAAAAAATGGAAAAAAAATATATGTATTAAAAATAATGGTTCATTAAATATACTGTACAAAAATTACGAAAGGGGAAACCACTACTAAGGATAAGGAAACAGGATCTTACGTAGTTGGGTGCTGAAGAATTTCCAACCAGCTCTCTGAGTTGGTTGGAAACAGAAGATACAGAACAAGAAGCAGAAGTTTCTGAGACTTCAAGTCCACAATTTTCAGTGCCACATAGGTGGGCAGAATGGCTAAAGTCTTGAAACTGATTCAGAGTTGTTACAGCAGTATCAGAGTGGAAGTCAAAGTTAATTTCACAATAAGGAGAGTAACCATCTACTGAACAACTCAGAAATGTATTTGGAGATGGATAGGAATATAGATCATCCCCACTTTTTGCTTGCCATTGAATCTCCCCTAGTATTCCATCTTCCTTCTCAAACCTATTGGCTGCAGCTTCCATTGCTGAAACATCCTCCCTCAAAAATAGCTTATGATTTCTTCCACAAGGAAAGTTGAGTGACTTGAAATCTGGACAGGTGATCAGGATGGTTATTAGAAGCCAAGAAGACATGAGATCAACAAAGGACAGAAGAAAAGATGAGATAATTCAAACACATAAGAAAATATGGTTCAAACCATACCATGACGAAGGCATACAGGATGCATGTAACAATCACAGTTGAGGAAAGCTACATAGCAATCCCGTTTACATAAGCTGCAGAGTACAGTTCCATATGCATTTGGCAGAAGATCAGTACATGTCCCTGATTTCATTAAAGACCAGCGAGCATAGTGCTGGAAACGCATCAGTTTAACAAAAGAAACCTTAACGCAATTATGAGAAAACACATCAGCAGAGGAATGATCTGAATCTTGAAGTTCCATGCTCATATGGGAAGTCATTGCTTCTTTGCACAGAAGTTCCTCATGTGGAAGAAGAGGCATCCTGTTAAGATGTGCATATCGCCGGCTAGCTACAGCTCCCATATAAAACCAATCACCAATTGCAAAGTTGACAGCCTCGCCACAATTAAAACCTATAATTAAAAAATTATGCGGTGATAAGTATCCACACAACAGCTTATGGCAGGTGTTCATGAAACATTTGGCCATTGTATCATCAGCTTAGAACCAGTTTAACTGCTGAGGATCAAAACTATATCTTACCATGGCTAAATCCAGCATGATAAGCTCTAGGGAAGGTAATAACAAATTCCCCTGGCTTCTGCACAGCCTTATAGACAGGGACACCATGTTCTAGTAATACACTTGGAGGAAACAAAGTTGTTTTCCCCAGTAGTACGTCAAAAGCTCCATCCTCTCCATCAGTTGATAAAATATCATGGGTATACACATGTTCCCGAACAACCTTCTCAAATTCCAAAGCTGCATGACCAGGAACTCCATACCAAGTTTTTGCCGCACCACAATGATGGTAATTAATACTGACATAATGAAAAGACAACGGATGGTAAAGAAAAGCAAGTAAGCAAATGTAAATAGTAAAATATAGTGTCAAATGTAATAAAATCATCCAGGTTTTACTACCTATATAAATAATGGTCTTCCACATGCCAAGCAAACACACTAAATAACATTCCAATGTAAAGCATGGGATCTGTTACGCCCTGAAAAATAAAAAATATCAAGTCACGAATTGGCAAAAAGTGAGAAACATTTTGAAGAGATGTTTTATAAATACTTACTGGAATTGCTGTCTCCAACAGACGTAAAATAGACTTTGGCAGCCGTGAAACATTCTGAAACCACAAGTAAAGATATAATTTAGCAATTGAACAGACATACAGGAAAATATTCTTAACAACTTAAGAAAATTATTGTCCACAAGTCAAACTTTTTATTCAAGGAAAGTAATAACGGGGTAAGGGAGGGAGGCAGAACGAAACAGAGGTTAGAGTTATGATTGCCAAATTAAGGAATAAAAGAATAAGGAGATAACCACAAAAGAAAACATATAATTTTTACTATGATCATTTACCTTCATCATTAATACATCCATCGTATATTCACACCTAAGACAATTTAACACAGACAATATAATATCTTATCTCTACAGAACAAAAAATCTCAAGTCTCCCACCCCCAAAGAAACCCCAACTCCCCAACAACAAAGAGTTAAATTCTCCACACACTTTAATGTCATGCATTGTTGTTAATATTCCAGTGTACTTTGATTTGAACACTATCTTCGATCTGAAATGTCACTAGTTCATCCTCCTATTCAATACATACAACATAAATGAAAGAAGAGCACCGAAATTAGTTATTGAGCCTAGATGAATGTCGTTTCTATAATTATTCTTATTGTGTTAGTGGTTGACCTCTGGGAATAAGATACAGAAAATGCTAAAAGCCAAAAGAAAAATGAACACCTTCAAATTCCATTTGCTATTTCCAAGTGGATCACTGGGAGATGATGAAAAGGCACTACCATCAACATCGCAAGCATATTCAACTGTTTCTGTCTTTCCACAAGCAATTTCATGCCAAAATTCTTTTTCCATGTATGTCGCAGGGAGACAACTGGCACTACAGTATCTACGAGCGTAAACCTTGTTCGCCATTTTCTCGAAATCACGAAATGTATAATTTCTGAAAAGTTACACTCATATTTTAAACCAGATAAAAGATTGTCAGAAACTATTTTTTCTTTGAAGCAAGAAACCTCACCTTCCACTCATGAAAAAGGTGACCCTATCATCATTATCCCACTCAGCAAGACGAAGAGGTTGTACTCTAGTTGTGAACTTGAAAACTGCTTTTTCCCTCATTAATACAACCCCAGCAGGAACAGAAGCACTCACAGGGGAAACAATCTTGCAGATACCTGTACATTCAGAAAGAGAAGAAGGGGATCAAAATTCAACTGAAGTGGAGGAACTTAACTCATGACCACTCTTTAGGTGTTTCAAGGTGTAATAGCCAGTGTAAGGTAGCAGATGGCAATATTGCTTATATTTTTGAAAAACATCATGCAAAGCAAACAGGACATATGTAATGTAACAAATGACCGCAAAGTATTGTTTACCCAGTAAGTCTCAAATCTCTGTTGCTAAATGGCCATAGCATAACAGTAGGCCAAACTATTTAACACTGTTTATGTCAACGGATGGCAAAAAGGCAGCAAATAAGTGTTTACTTGAAAAATATTTAGAAGAGCACAGCACTGAAACTATCATTTGCAAGCATTCCTACTAATAAGATAAATCATGAAATTAAATTCACAATAATAGCTAAAAAAAAAAAATGAACAGCAAGAACATGAGCACATTATCATATAATATGCTTCTACATTAGCAGTGAATGTAAATATTTAACAGTGTTTGTGCATCTGACTTCCGATGATCTGAAAACTTCATCTGTTTCTTTAGTTATTTAACAGTGTTTGTGCATCTGACTTCCGATGATCTGAAAACTTCAACTGTTTCTTTAGTTATAGAGGCAGCAAAAAAAATCTCCAAGCAACTTATTAAAAAGCAGAAAAAAAGACCATTATTAAGAAGAAGAAAAAAAAAAAAAAATATATATATATATATATATATATATATATGCCAGATTGTAGCATCATTCAAATTTGGGGAATGAAAGACAATTCAAAAGCATAACCTAGGTTCTAATACGCATACATATACAGCAGAGATGCTAATAACAACAAGAGCTTCTGATATTTTCAGTAAAACTTATTTTATGGTAAGCATGCCTCTTTGCAGCAACAGCTCCTGATAGTTGATGGGCCATTGTAATCACATTGCATCATCATAAGTAGCAAATTAAAGAGAGGAAACTTCGCTGTGACAGCAATTTTCAAAATCAATTTGCTAAAAGTTCTGACATCTTGATTGTGCATTTGGAAAGTTTTTTTGAGAATGAATTATTGTAAAAGATGATTACTCAGGAAAGATTCATTACCATATCTTGAAGCTTCTGGAGCTATTTTCTGCAAGTATACCAAAGGATCCTCAAACTCTTCCTTTGTCGGATGGTATACAGGACATTCCAGGATTTTCTCTGTCCATTCTAAATCACTTGTGTCAAACTTATCCACCTTTCTCTTTGCAAAAGCATCCTTTCCACTTGAAGGGCTATTTGATGGAACAAATGATTCCACGTTACCATGTAATCTAACACCACATGATGCTGATGGCCTTAAAGCATCCCCTCCACTTCTACTCATAGTGCTAGTAACACTTACTGTCTCAATGACAGTTTCTGATTTCATCCGCTGAAGCCTTTTGCGCTTCAGAAACTCTAACCCATTTCTGGCCTCTTTGGACAAACATACCCTTCCTTCCACCTGTTAAAAAATAAATAAACACCATAAAATTGAATAACTCTGCAATGTGACAACAGCTAACTTGTATCAACCAAAGAGGAATTAGTGTACTAAAGAACACATAATTTTTAAACTGCCCTGACCAAACCAGCTCTCCTACTAAAATTTTCAGCAGAAAATTTACTGTGCTGGGAATGCTCAAAAAGCTGCAACACTTTGCCAATTTAACCGCACAAATTGACTCCAAAGTACCTTAAGATCTACTAGAAAGCATTGATCAGAACTAATAAGTTCCTCCATGGATTTTTTTATTTTGGTCTTTTAAAGATGAACCCGGGTGTTGAATCAGTGCTCTTTCCTATAATTACTTCAGATATGCCTCAACCTGTAGTTCACCACAGATGCTAAACATAATGACACATTAACCCCATCCATGTCAATGAAATCCAAGGAAAGTTATTTAATTACTCATAAATTTTATTTACAATTTACCAAAATAGGGCACATCATGTGCAATGCACAGGCTTCTATCAACATTAAAAAGAAGCAACAATGTGGTGGAGATCAAAAATTCTAAAGAAACCACAACAACTAAAAAAGATGAAAAACAGAATCCAAACTTCACAAATTAATTTAAAATTGCAAAAAAGTGTATCGAAGAATCTTAAGAAAATCATATTTCAGCAAGTGTGTGGCTAATATAAATTGAACTCCACAAAGTTTTATCAAATGCATTAGCGAATGTGTTTGATTTAAATGAAAACTTTTCAAAAGAATTTATTAATAGTTCAAACTTTTAAATTTTGTGTAATTATTTATTATTAAACTAAATTCTAAAAAATAATTATTAGCATTTTTATTAGTAAAAGTTCATTTTCAAAAGAAATGAATTCCGCTGAATTGGGGCAAGCAAAATGCGATCTTTGACTGCGGTTAAGCTAATTTTACAGCCCAATTTTTTATTAAAAAAAAAAAAAAGAGTAAAACTCCCTTAACTATTTCTACGAAGCCCAACATGTTCCTGAGTCAACCTATGACTGCAACAATTAATCATATGCTACAAACAGTTAAACCAGAAAAAAGTGCTTACCGGACCCATTTTGAATCTGAGTCAAATGACTCGATAAAATCTGTAGTTGTACACATATTTCAAAAGAAGGTTGCACAAAATTGACCCAGCTTGACATTTTGACCATTTCAACTTTTTAAAATTACTATACAACTCAAACTCCAACTCTTAACATTAATGCATGTATTAAAATTCAACAAATACCGCTTATACATTTACAGGTCATATAGTTAAATTTTCAAATAATTAAAACTAATAACAATAAATAAGAACAATATCCGAATCATCTTTGCATGCAATTTATTCACCGATCACAAACGAAATTTAAAAAAAAAAAAAGAATTCTAAATTTTATTTAGCAAAAATGTTTAAACCAATTAGAAATAAAATAAAATATTAATAAAATAAATTTCCATCAAAAGCAATTAAATAACAAAAAGAAATAACGGTAACAGGATTTTGACAAATCAAATAAACAGAAATGGGAGATTCAGCAATTAAAATAACTTTCTGGAAATAGAAAAAATATCCAGAAATTGAAGAGACGGCTGAATATGGGAACAATGCTTTAAGATCTGACAGAAAACAAAATTACCTCGACAAAACAAATTCAACAATAGCAATTTTCAAAATAAGGCAGGAAACAATCACATACCATTTCATTCCGTAGTCGTGCTCTATAAGCCTCCGTTGTTGGAGAAGATTTTTCTGGAAAAAAATTGAGTCCAGAAACCAAAAAATCGAAACCCTAGATCACGATCTTCTCCACAGAAAGAGCGAAGAACCCCACATTCTCTTAAAACGCGTCAAACATGAATAAACCGAGTCAAACTCAGAGATCCGAAACAATCTCAGACCGAGTCAAAAAAATAAATGGGAAACAGGAATCTCAGCATTCGGACAAAAAATGAGCAAATGTTCCAATTAGACACGGAGGCTTGTCGCCGGTTAGATGCGGTGTTTTCCGAGATGTTTTCCGGTGGAAGGAAGAGAAAATAAATGAGAAATAAAAAATATATATAGATATAAAAAGGGAAGGAAATGAACAGCAGATGAGAAAGAGAGAGAGGGGAAAGGAATGGCTTAGAAAACCGAAAAAGAAGTAAAAGAGGATAATTTATAGTTTTTATAGTGCAAAATGGTTGCTTTTTTTTTTATTTAATTATTTGTATTTGTATGAAATAAATAAAGAGAGGGACAGAGAGAGAAAAGAATTTCGAAGGAAAGTGGTGGTTGTTAGGTGGTTCAACCAAACGCCCCCTGCCGGCCAAAACGCGTTTTTATTTGAGGGGCCGTTTCGCTGCTTTTGGAAGCTTTCCGTTTAGGATTTTGACTATTTTGACCCCGTAAAAGTTGATTAATGACATGCCAATGTCAACGAGTTAAGGCTGTAGATTCTCGGCTTTCGCTAGGCCTACAACGAATTTTTCATTTTTTTTCTTTTATAACAAAAAGAAAAAAAAATAAAAGTTACTTCTTGTTACATTCGTTTGTCAATCCATCCTAAATTATTTACCGTTTCACTTTGTTTTTATAACTAGTTAAGTGATAATGCCGGTATGTGCAAGGCTTAATTCTAGATAGGTGATAGAGAGCCAAATACCTATAACTGAGATCTTCTTGTCCTCCTCTAGAGGTTAACAGCACGACTAGCTGGATTTCAAAATAAATTTCCCCTTTAAGACCGACTCGGTTTTTCTCTTATAGATCAACCTGGTCTCAACACATTTTAAGCACGAACTTGTCTGTGACTCTTGAGACCTACGCCACTCGCATTAAATAACCTCACACAAAAGGGCAGGATGACGACAGAAAGTTGCAAAAGGCTGCTAGCAGACCCGTGAGGCTCTCTACCCGAGAAATGGTCACATGTCAAACTTGGTGAGCAAGAAAACCCTAGATTGACCTTTATATATATACAACAACACAAAATATTGATTGGTAAGTCCATACTTCACCACTTATAGCTTCATTCCCTAAAAAGTCGAACTCACACTGACTTAAGCGTCAGAGAGGTCTCACCAACGAAGTGCCAGCCATCTTCCTGAATGCTTTCTTTTACCTTGCAGGACCAAAGTCGTCCGGCAGTCTTCACAACAGCCTATCATCAGTGGTACAGTGAGTGTGAAATGGCGGAAGATGTGGGGGATGAAGCATGTCAAAATCCAAACACCATAACACCCATATCCACCATCTCAATCATGAAAAACACCAAAAAATCAACACCATTCAACCTCCTCAACTTCCTAAATGAAACAATCGCCTAAGATCAACATCCATCGAAGCAACCAAATTCACTTGACACCACAACCATACTAGCTGCACTACAAAAATTAAACTCCATAGTGGAAGACATTCAAAAATATCGATAAAAAAAGTAGGGAATAAAATATCACTCAAGCAAAATCCTTAGGGAGGGATTGAAAGATAAATTCGATGATGAAGAGATAAGAACACAAAGGAGCCCCAACAACCCTAGTTCACCAACAATTACACAAAGGGGAAAAAAGAGCCAACTTTACAAAGATAAAGAAAGGCAAAACCTAGGCAAGAGAAAGTCAAAAGGCAAAAGTGAAGAAGAAGAAGAAGTTAGATCCTCCACCTGACTAACTCGATTAAGCAAATATATGGTATCTATTGACCTACATAAAAAGATCCGACAAATAGAATAAAATATGACCTCAGTTATGATGGAGACTGACTTTGGTCTCTGTGCCGTGTCACTATTGGCAGACCATCTGATCAACAAATCTCTTTTACCTAAATTTAAAATGCCTCCCTTAGAGTCTTTTTAATGGGATGATCAATCCACTTAGTCATGTTCAGAACTTCTGTGTAACCATTCACCTGCAGACTACCTAAGACTCGATCTTATGTAAGGTTTTTTCTACTACTCTTAAGGGAGTCTTGTAAAAATAAAACCAATATCTGAGACTAGGCTCTATTTGTTAGAAAAAATTTAGCCCATTAAGTGTAGCCTAATTAAAATTAAATAAATACTAAATCCTAAAATGATTTGGATTGTATAAATTAATCTTGTACGTTGATTTTAGGATTGTGTGATGGACGTACCAAATTAAATAAGGATGTCTATATATATGTAAATTAGTCCTCTCTCTCCCAATACAACAATACAACCGTAACTCCATCTAAAGGCTGTGATAAAGAATTAAGAGACAAAAGAGAGAAACTAATTTTCTCATCAATGGCTTCGATTATGGATTCTAATGCGAAATCAAGTCAGTATTCTACCTTTATTTTATTGCATTGTATTATGAAAATATTTAAGTTTTGAAGATCCTTAGGGTTTATGTTTATGATGTCTTGTTATAATGAAAAACTAATAAGTGATATCAGAGCGTAGGTTGAAAAACTGAATATTTTATGTATAATAAATATAAATTACTTAAATTTAAGTTATGTGTTCGTTGAAATTTTTTTCAATATGTAGTTGATTGGGTACGACTACTATATATTTTTCCACTGCTATTTGAAATCATGCTTAATGATTCTTGTCCTTATTGTCGTCGATATAATTAATGATAAGCTTTTGTTTTGCAAATTAAAGAATTCAAAATAATAATAATAATTCAATTAGGAATGTTGGATAAAGTATCTTCTTCGATTTTGGATTTATGTGGCATATGGACATCATGTAATTACAAGTTCACTATTCTTGCCCATATGTCAATTCGACAAGCTAATGTTCCATAGGATGGGGTTATGTTGTCCATATAATATTAGGCTATTGAAATAAGTGTTACTTGTCGAATGTTTAGATTTTATGCGAATTAAATAAATAAATTTATTAAATAAACTATTAAGTTGGGTTGTTTATTTATTTATTTATTTTATTTATTGTTCATGATTATTATGTTTAATGAGTATGATATTATGTTTTTATATGTTATTATGAACAAATACTGTATTTGATGTTATAGTTTATAGTTGCCAAAGTGACTTAAACTAGAATATTTTATTATATCCTTTTATGCTATTAATGAAATGCCATAAATTATGATAAATTGACGTTTGACAATTGTTAGAATTTAAGAATTTACCCAAAGGAAAATTATTAGTCTATGATTGTTGAACATTATTGGGGTGTATTGTTATATTTTGGTTGAATATGTTTAATTATCCAAAGATGTTAAATGTATTTAATTAAAATATGATGATTACCCATTATGTTTTTATATACATGGTATTTAAAGTATACTGTAGTATATACCCAAAAGAGAACTACTTTATTAATTTTACTGAATCTGTATTGATTGTGAGCATTTTATTATATTTTGCAGGTGTTGTAACTTGTAATTCATTCGCATGCATCATATGTTACTGTATTTAATGGTGCAAACTTCTCTGAATGGCATGAGCAAGTTGATTTCCATTTAGATTCTATGGATGTCAACTTAGCATTATTGGAAGATAAACCCATTACTATTACTGATTCAAGTAGTGAGGCTGAGAAATTACACTTTAAGGTATGGGAACGCAGTAACAGATTATGCCTAAAGTTCTTACGAATGATAATTGCCAACAATATTAAGTCTACTATTCCACAGACAAAAAGTGCTAAAGAATTTCTTAAGTCTGTGGAAGAACATTTTTATTCTACGGATAAATCTCGTGCTGCTACATTAATGGCAAAGTTCACGGCCATGAAGTATGATGGGTCAAAGGGCATGCAAGATCATATCATCGAGATGACTAATATCGCAGTAAGATTGAAGTCCTTAGGTTGGTAGTAGAGGATTCCTTTTTAGTGCAATTTATGTTAAACTCACTTCCTCCTGATTATGGGTCTTTTCAAATTAACTATAACACTATAAAGTATAAGTGGGATGTTAATGAATTGGCTGGTAGGTTTGTTCAAAAGGAAATGAGACTGAAGAATCAAGGGAATCTCACTATTAACCTTATGGGTCAAGGAGCTGGAAAAAGAATGAAAGTGAAAGCCAACAAGTTTAAGAAAATCAAACGGCCTGCTAATACTTCTCAGGCAGAAGAGAAGGAGCAAAAAATTGATAGATTTCACATCTATAAGCAAGAAGGACACTATTAGAAAGATTACTTGAAATGCAAAGCTTAGTTCGAAAAGAGAGGTATCTTTTATTATGTTTCCGTATTTTTTGAATCAAACTTAGCTGAAGTTCCTAATAATACTTGGTGGTTTGATTCTGGTACCACTACTCATGTGTCCAATATGATGCAGGGATCCATTACGATCCGAACCACAAACCCAGTAAGTGATTTTCTATTTAAGGGAAATCGCATAAAGGCACCGATTGAAGGCATAGGAACTTATCATTTAGTCTTAGATAGTAGCTATTAGTTAGACTTATCTGAGACTATTTATGTACCTTCAATCAGTAGAAACCTTATTTCAGTTTCTAAATTAGATGTTTGTGGTTTTGATGTTTAGTTTGAATCTAATAGTTTTAGTTTGTTTAAGAATTCTGGAGTTATTGGTTCTGGTTTTCTCATTTATGGTTTATACAAACTGAAACTTTAAAATATCTTTGTTGAATCCTTACTTACTCTGAATGATAATATTGGACTTAAATGTAGTATGATGAATGAAAATTTTGCTTACTTGTGGCATAAATGTTTGTTAGTGTAGATGTGCCCTATGGCCATTCATGTATATAAACATTGTATATTTATCCCCATGGTAATGAAATATTCATTTGGATCAAAGTGTTTGTTTATTTGAGTATTTACCCTTAGTATTATGTTAAATGAGTTTATTATCAAGAGTTGATAATATGAGTGACAAACTCATTTGGTATATATGCTATAAATGTTCATAGTCATTGGATTAATATATGGGTA
>CATIWO010809597.1:0-32100 GCA_949673435.1 Macaranga tanarius | reverse complement strand
CTTGGCAAGAGCTCTATATAGCCTTTTTCAACAAATACTTACCACCTGTAAAGGTGTTGAGGATCAGAAACGAGATTAACTCTTTCTTTCAAAGAGATGATGAAACATTCTATGAGTGTTTGGGAAAGATTCAAAGACCTTCAAAAATAATGCCCACCTCAATTGATTCATGTTTGGGATTTGGTGCAATCATTTTACAAAGGAGTGAATTATGCAGTTAGAGTTAACATTGATACAGCAGCTGGAGGTACTATCATGTCAAAGACACTAGAAAATACCTCGGATCTCTTTGAAGAAATAACCAATACACAAAGTTTGTTATCTAATGAAAGGACCACTAGAAAGAAGGCTGGAGCCATAGAAGTGGATAATTTTACCATGTTGAATGCAAAGCTTGATGCTCTGACAAAAAAGATGGACAAAGTGAATGTTAATGTAGTATCTACATTGTCTTCCTTTTATGAACTATGTTAAGGAGGTCATCCTACAATTGAATGCCAATTGATGCAAGGAATGTCTATGGAGGGTGTCAACTATATGGGCAACTTCGAAGGACCTTAAAACCAAGTCTATAGCAACACTTACAATCCTAGTTGGAGGTATCATCCAAATCTCTCGTAGAGCAATCAAGGAAATAACCAGTGGAGACCACAAGCACCACCAGGATTTGGAGGTTAGAATGCACAACAACCTCAACCTCAATTTCACTAAGACAAAGTTCATCCTCCAAAACTTCCATAGAAAGTAAGATGGAGAAATTTATGGATGTAATGTTATCCAAGATGAGTCAGCAAGATGAAGCACAAAAGAGGATGGAGCAAATGATCCGAAATCATTCTTATTCTATCCATAATCTAGAAGTGCAAATGGGACAGTTAGCAAATTCATTATCAATACGGAATCGAGGTGCATTACCGAGCAATACGAAGAAGAATCCAAAGGAGCAAGTGAAGGCTATCACCTTTCGAAGTGGTACAGAGATTTAAACCCCTAAAGCAACAATGGAGTATGAGGAAAAGAAGAAGAAAAGAGAGCAAGAGCAAGGAAGTGAATGGGTTGAAGCACAACAAGAACTAGAAGTGAAAATGGAAGATAAAGCTAAGCCAAAAGCACCACCAATTCAACCTTATGAGTCTCCAGTACCATATCCATAAAGGTTGAAAAAAAGGAACATGATCAGCAATTTGCAAAGTTCTTGGAAAGATTTAAGACACTTCATATCAATATGCCTTTTGTAAAATGTCTAGCTCAGATGCCAAAGTATGCAAAGTTCTTAAAGGAGTTGATCTCTAACAAAAAGAAGTTGTAGGAATTTGAGATAGTTACACTTATAAAGGAGTGCAGTTTCATCATTTTTAATAAACTTCCTTTAAAAAGGAAGCAACTAGGGAGTCTTACTATTCCATATTCTGTTAAGAATTTATCATTTCAAAAATCTTGTGGGACTTTGGTGCTTCTATTAACCTTATACTATTGTCAATTTATAGGAAATTGGGACTTGGAGAAGCAAAGCCAACAAATATCCATCTACAACTAGCAGATAGGATAGTAAAGGAACTAGAGGGCATAGTAGAAGATGTACTAGTAAGGGCTAAAAAATTTATTTTTCCAATAGACTTTGTCATTCTTGACTTTGAGGAGGATGAAGATGTTCCATTAATCCTTAGTATGTCTTTCCTTTATACCACCAAGGCAATCATTGACATTTATGATGGAACACTAACTCTAAGAGTTGGTAAGGAAAGTTGTAAGTTCAATATCTATCAAGGTATAAAATATTCTTCTAATAGTAATTTGTGCTTTAGAGTTGATGTATTGGATGAATATATAATTGAAGTCCAACAAAGGAGGTTGGCAAATTGTGATGAATTGGAGTATACTGAGAAGTGTATGCAGGTACAAACCCCCCAGGATGAAGATTATATTAAACACCAAACTCATTTTTCCCAAATTCAATTACCAAACACTGAACCTACACCACCATCAACCATAAAACCACTGAATGTAGATTTGAAATCTTCACCTCAATATTTGAGGTATACTTTTCTTAGAGAAAATAAACTTTACCTGTGATTGTATCTTCTAAACTCACCCAAAACTAAGAAGACCAACTTATGAGGATGCTTAAAAGGAGAATAAGAGCAATTGGTTAGCAAATTTCTGATATAAGAGGGATAAGTCCATCTTATTGCATGCACAAAATTTTAATGGAAGACGGATACAAGCCAACCATTGAACGGCAAAGGAGGCTAAATCCAAACATGCAAGAAGTAGTAAAAAAAAAGGTGGTCAAGTTATTAGATGCTGGAATTATTTACCCAATTTTAGATAGTTCATGGGTAAGTCTTATCCAGTATGTCCCAAAGAAATGAGGAATGACTGGTGGAAAATGAAGAAGGAAAGCAGATTTCTACAAGAGTGGTGAATGGATGGAGAGTGTATATTGACTATAGGAAATTGAATGCAGCTACTAAGAAGGATCACTTTCCACTACCATTCATTGATTAAATGTTAGAGAGGATAGCAGGACATACTTTCTACTTCTTCCTAGATAGCTATTCAGGATACAATCAGATAGCAATTGCTCTGGAGGATCAAGAGAAAATGACATTTACATGTCCTTATGGCATATTTGCATGTAGAAGGATGCCATTTAGATTATGTAATGCTCCAGCAACCTTTCAAAGGAGTATGATGGCCATATTCTCAGATTTAGTAAAAGAAATTATGGATGTATTCATGGATAACTTCTCAGTCTATGGAAGCTCTTTCGAAGGATGTTTGGAAAATTTGGAGCAAGTTCTTATAAGGTGTGAAGAGACAAACCTAGTGTTGAACTGGGAAAAGTGTCATTTTATGGTGGAAGAAGGAATCATTCTTGGGCATAAAATTTTAGCACAAGGTATTGAAGAGGACAAAGCAAAGGTGGAGACCATTGAAAAGCTTCAATACCCAATAAACGTCAAAGGAATTCAAAGTTTCCTAGGCCATGCAGGATTCTATCGGCGGTTTATCCAGAATTTCTCAAAAATCTCTAAACCTCTTTGTAAATTACTTGAGAAGGATTATTCTTTTAACTTTATTAATGATTGCAAATTTGCTTTTGATAAGTTGAAAGAAGCATTTATATTAGCCCTTATAGTTGTATCACCCGATTGGAATCTTCCATTCGAATTGATGTGCGATGCAAGTGACCATGCTATAATGCACAACTCAACTATGCCATAACCGAGAAGGAGATGCTAGTAGTAATTTTTGATTTTGATAAATTTTGATCTTACATACTTGGTTCTAAAGTTATTTTGTATATAGATCATGCAGCATTGAAGTACCTTTTGAATAAGAAGGACTCAAAGCCAAGACTCATAAGATGGGTGCTGCTTCTACGAGAGTTTGACATTGAAATCAAAGACAAAAAGGGATCAGAGAACATTGTAGCTGATCATCTCTCGAGATTAGAGCTATAGCAAGACGGAGAGGATAAAAAGGAGCCTATTCAGGAACTATTTCCAGATGAAATGGCTTATGGTTATTAGAAGCCTACGTGCACCATGGTTTTCTGATATAGCTAAATTTATCTCAAGTGAAAGGCTCCTAGAAGAATTAAATAGTCAATAAAAAAGAAGCTCATTTATGACTCTAAGTTCTACCTGTGGGATGATCCATATCTATAAAAGCTATGCAGTGATGGCATGATAAGAAGATGTATAGGAGATGAAGGCATCATTTCAATTCTGCAACACTATCATGGGATGATCACTGGTGGTCATTCCAGTCCATAAAGAACTACTACAAAGATTCTTGAAGCTGGGTTCTATTAGCCTACTCTCTTTCATGATGCCAAGAAGTTTATACTCAGTTATGATGCATGTCAAAAAAGTGGCAATATTTTAAAGAAGGATGAAATGCTCCAGTTTGGAATTTTAGAGGTAGAAATATTTGATGTGTGGGGCATAGATTTCATGGGGCCATTTCCTATTTCAGATGGAAATAAATATATACTAGTCCGTGTGGATTATGTATCTAAATGGGTGGAAGCTTAAGCATGTGCAGTCAATGATGCAAGAGTGGTTTACAAATTCTTGCAAAGACTCTTTGCTAAGATTACGATGCCTTGATCTATCATAAGTGATGGTGGATCACATTTCTGTAACAGAAACATGAAAGCACTTCTAGCTTGTTATGGGGTTAGACACAAGATAACTACTCCATACCATCCCCAAAACAAGTGGATAAGTGGAAGTTTGCAACAAAGAATTAAAACGAATCCTGGAGAGAACAGTGAGTAAGTTAAGAAAAGAATGGGCACGGAAGTTGGATGATGCTTTGTGGGCATATCGAACAGTATATAAGACACCTATTAGAATGTCTCCATATAGGTTGGTTTATGGAAAAACATGTCATCTTCTTGTCGAAATTGAACATAAGGCTTACTGGGCAATCAAGGCTTTGAATTATGACTATAAGAAAGCAGTTAAAAAGAGACTTTTGTAGTTGAGTGAATTGGAGAAGATAAAGGAAATGGCCTATGAAAACTCCAGAATTTGTAAAGAATATATAAAGAAATGGCATGATGCCAAGGTGAAGATTAAAAGTTTTTAAGAAGGAGACCAAGTGTTGCTATTCAATTCTAGACTTAGATTATTTCCAGGGAAGCTCAAAAGTAGATGGTCGGGACCATTTGAAGTGAGCCATGTCTACCCCTATAGAGCTGTGGAAGTTTGCAACACTCAAGGAGAAAAGTTCGAAGTTAATGGGCAAGGACTGAAAATTTACCATGGAGGCACATTGGAGAACTCTCGCCAATTGGCCTCTTTGGTCGATTCAACACTATGAAGATTATAATGGTCTAAGCTCATAGACCTTAAAGAGTGTTTCTTGGGAGCTCAACCAAGTTTTTCTTTTCATATTTACTTTTATTTTCTTTAATTTATTTTAGCTTTGTGTTTTAAGTTATATATGTTTCGTCTTTTGTTTTATAGGAAGGAAAGAGGAGAAGCTATAGAAAAGATAAGGATTTGAGGAAGAGGAGGAGTTCTAGAAGATGTATTGTAAGTGTATATCTTTAAGGGAACTAAATGGTTATGATTATAAGATGATTTATGTTTAATTTCTATAATTTTTCTTGATATATTCAAGTAGATAGGTTTCGTACCTTGTTGCATGATCATATTAGCTGAATTGGTGAGTTAAGGGTAGAGAATTTTATGGCAGGCATAGCCATGTGTGTTTTCCACACACCCATGCCTGCTAAGCTACATGCTATGATGAAAATCACTAAGGCAGGTATGACCATACGTTATTTTCGTACGCCCATACCTGCCTTGCACTAAATAGGGCATCACAAGTATACGGCCATGCACATGGTCGTGTGCACTATTGAATTTTTGAAATAAAAAACATAAAAGTGCCTTTAGAAATGTGCCCAATTCAAAAATTTTCAATTCTCCACAACCTTTTCACTTTCCCAATATCTTCCACTTCCTAATTTCTAGGGTTCTCTAACTTTGACTACTTTTTCAATTTCCAACTCTTCAATTTCCCCAATTTAATCTTTTCATTACTCTTCTCTTCTCTATATAAACACCACCTTCTTTTTTTCTCTTCCTACCAAAATTAATTTCTTCATTATCATATCCTCCTACACCATTTCTCTTCCTTTAGCCGAAATCCTCTCTTAGTAAGCTCTTTATCAATTAATCACTCATAGAAAGAGAGCTAAAAGGAAAATTTGTGCTACAAAGAAAGTAAAGCCAAGATCAAAAAGGACACATGGGGGAAGCTCCGCCAATCCGGGTGGCAATTATGAAGATCATATGGTAAGATATTTCCCTACACGTATTGAATTTGGGCATGAGGGGTAAAGGAAGAAATTTGAGCAATTACTTTCTAGGAAAATTGTGCCTAATAAGTATATGAGTGCATCTTCTTTGAGAAACATAGGTTTGTTGGATGAAGTTAACATGTATCTCACTAGAATGGGGTGGGAAGCATTTGTACTTTTACAATATCCAACTTATATTAGGCCTACATATGAATTCCTATCTTCATTCCATTTTGATGAGCAAGCCCTAATGATGACCTTTATATTGGGAAATGAAGAACATAGCATAGGTTTATTTGAGTTAAATGATGTGTTTCACTTTCCTACAATGCTATGGTTGAATATGATAGGCATGCATTTTGGAATGAGATTACGGGGCAAAGGAGTGGATTTTATGAGGCTAAGTCGGTGAAAGAATCTCGAATTCAATCACCGGCTCTATGGTATTTACATCGATTAATGGCATATTCCTTATTTCCAATGAAGGATGGTGATTCTGTGGTAACCACAACTGCATTGAACATTTTGTATTGCATGTGTAACAATGTGAATTTGGATGTATGTCATGTAATAGCACTCAAGTTGAAGAATGTAGTTACCAAAATGGTGGGGGCAATAAAAGTTGGTGGATTGGTCACTAATATTGCTGTTTATATTGGTTTCGATGCTGACAATATGCCTTTTGAAAAACTTAGAGGTCATTCTTTAACTAACATAATGATGATGGAAGCTACTGGTATGGTTACTAGAGATTATCATGATAATCCCCACCTCGTTCATGCACCGCAACCATAACAAATGGATGACGAGGAGGAAAGTGGAGACATACAAAATGTAATGCGAAGATTAGATGATCTAGAACTTCAGGTAGGTGCAATCGATTCGAATGTTGGTGAACTAACTTCAATGGCTCAAGCATAAATCAAAGTATCAACATGATCAACCATAACTTGATGGCATACTTTCATTTGCAAAACTTCTTTCCACCTTCTTATCCTCCACGAGATCCGGGGCACAACAATTGAACCTTTTGAGAAGAGAAAATGTTTAAGTTATATATTAGGATTTATTATTTTGCCTTGTATTTTGTTTTTCATCAAAGTTTGATGTTTGTTCTGTGTTTTGATTATAATTGTAATTGTGTTTGTGTAAACTTGTTTAATTAAATATGTTGCATGTGTTTTTGTTTAAATTCCAATGCCTTCAAATTTAATTTTTGCAATTTATTTCTCATTTGAAGGTGTTTGATATGCCCATGCCATTTTTCGGCATGGGCATGTCAAACATGCTCTGTTTTGTGTCAAATCAGGCATGCACAAATAATGCTGCGCCATGGTAAAGTAGGCACGACCATACATAAATTGCATATGGCCATGTGTGCACATTATATACTAGGTGCAAGGTAGGCACACCCATGCGCATGAGCGTGCGACCTGCTCTTGTGCTTACCCAAAATTTCATGCAATAAGGACATCGCAAGATTTAAGTGTGGGGGAGGACAAATAAAAATTTTTAATTTAAATTTTGTTATTTTCTAATTGTTTTTAGTATTATTTTAGTATTTTTAGTTTTTAGGGTTTTAATTTATAATGTCCTTTTTCTATTAGGGTAGTTAGTTTTTATCTTTCAATAAAATTTATCTTTTTAATATAGGATTAGGAGATGAGTTATTTAGTCCTTGTAAACTTTAAATTTTGTTCTTCTATTTATCGGCGTAGGATTGTTTTAATTCTCAAAACTTCTATATTCTCTATACTTTTCTTTTAATTAAATTCACTGCATTTATTTTCTCTGCAATTATTTATCTTGCTACCTAATGAGTTCAAATAGCATGTCTAGCAAACGCCGAAGGTCCAATACAAAAGGAAAGACACCAATGGAGATAAAACCTAAGCCAATAGATCTCAAAGATAAGTATGATGCCTTTTTCCCTATTCTCTCAGATGAAGAAGGTAAGATATTATGTTCTCTGAGCAAAAGAAACATATGTGTACCTAAATATTTTGATGATCAGGCCTTAAAAGAAATTGAAATGCATGATTTTGTGAATGTTTTGTACAAAAAGCTAGGCTGGTATAAGTTGAAAACATTACAATATGATGTGTTCTTAGAATTGACCATTGAATTCTATACTACTTTGAAAATCAAAGATGAAGAGCAAATAATTTTTTCTTGTAGATTCTTCAGAAAAGAATATGATTTCGACTATGAACTCATGACTGAAATTTTTGGTTTTGCCGAAGGAGGTATTTATCAACCTCCTCCTAAAATTAACATGAGTTAGTTTTGGTTTGAAATTACAGAAGGGGATAGAATAAGTCATGGAGATATAATAGTAAGTGGTCTAATTAATAGTCACTCATATATGCTGATGCACAAATTCATGGCACATACTATTTTTGGTAAGAATGATAGTACTAAAGTTACACCCGATGAATTATTCTTAATATGGTATATGTATACTGACCGTAGGGTGAATAGTGAACATCTTGTATTTCGTTTGATGTGGCGTGTTGTGTAGGGATGGAAAACATTAATGTCTATAGGCCATATTATCACGGGCTTGGCTATACACTTTGTACCAAAGAAACTCGCCCTTTTTGAACCATTGGAATGTGAGATCTTTGATGAAGATTTTCTGGTCAGAACTGAAATCATCACATATTTGGGAAGGCTAGAGGATGTAACAATCGAAAAGGTTATCAGCTATGTCAAACTGCCTTAAGACATGGAGATATTCCTCTTCCAAAGGTGGTAGAAAATTTTGATGACGTCAGTGAAGAAGAAGAAGAAGATGTCAATCCTCAAATAGCTCATGAGAATGCAAGAGTAAATAAGAAGGATGGTAAGGCTAAAGCAAGGAAAAAGAGTATAGTAGTGAAAAGGAAGAAATTTAAGGAAAGTATTGAGAAAATTGAAAAGAAGATTGAAGATGTTGCAAATCAAACGAATCAAAGGGTTGGTCATATGATTATGGATGTGATCACCAAATTTGAAGTTTATAAGACTATACGAGATGCAAGGATGGACAATTTGATAGTTAAAGTAGAGGAGATTAAACAATTGATCTCTCAAGACAAAGGAACTAAGGCATCAATAGAACCTTCTATTGAGATCATAGTTCCAGAAACTTCGTCTTTGAATGCATCTGACTAAGGAAGTTTTCTTTTCCTTTTTATTTTTATGTTTTGTCATTTTTTCATTTTAGTTTGTTTTTGCATGAATAAAAGACCCGTCATTTGAGTTTTTGAGCCTATTTTTATGAAGAGTCTAATAATATCCTCTTAATGCTTAGTTTTGACTGTTAAGTTAGAGGAATAACTTATGGTTAAGGATTTTTAAATTTTAATGAACTTAATACTTACTCCTTCATTGAGTGATTGAATTAGGGTGCTTGATAGTTGAGAAAGATGTTTGTAGGAATTTAAATATTTCATGTAATTCATATATGCATAGGCACTGATTTCAAAATAAATAAATGAATTCTTTAAGTGAGATGGAGCATAAAACGCACTCGTACATGTACTCCAATGCTCTATAAAGGGTATGAGTATCCAAAGGACTTTATTAAGATATCCACATTGAGTAATATGGAAATATGGGGAATACTATAATAAGGAAATTATAAGGAATAAATTTTGTACTTATTAAGTATTATTAATGAAAGAACTACTTGAGTGTTAGTGTTTCATGCCTACTTTCATTTTCTTAGTTGTTAATCATGCTTTTTCATGAATTCAATGAGGGAGTTTGCTTTTCACTTGGTAATTGTTATATTCTTAGCCATGAGTTATTATTTTAATTTTTAGTTTGAAACTTTATATTAAAGGGAGATTAAAATGGTTCCTCAAGTTAAGAATTACTAATGATGTTGGTTCTTTGTATAAATAGGTTGTTGTCTTATTTTGCTTAAGGACAAGCAAAGGCTCAAATGTGGGGGAATTTGATGAGTGTCAAAAATTCTTATTTTGATCACTCTATTTTATTGTATATTAGGTTTAGTAGTTGCATATTTAGTTACCTTTTAGTTAATTTAGTTAGTTTTGCAATTTTATTTTAATTATTAGGATTTAGTTATTTTTATGTTGAATAGATAATTTTTGTTGAGTTTTTAGTTGTAGGATGTATTTGAGATGAGATGGAAATAATACTTGAAGCTAAGATAAGATTGGAGCTTAAATTAGAAGGTTATCCTTGCATCAGAGCACATGCCCATGATGAAAATGCGCATGCCCATGCCTGAGTTAAAGAAAAGCAAGCTACAGAGGCATATGCCCATGTCAGAAGAGTTGCATGCCCATGCGCATGCCCATGCCTGACTGCAGGTAATTCAAGGTTGTTTTGATGCATGAGTGTATCAAATTGTTACGTACCCATACATGTTGATGTGGCAGCCTACTAGAAGTGGATTTTAAGCCAAAGTTTGGATAAATATAAGCTCATCTTTTAAGCTTATGATTAGATAGAGTTTGAAAGGTGTTAGATGACCTGTCTCACTAGGAAACTAGGTCTTTTAAATAGAACCATTTGTTTTTATTTAAGGTTGTTCTTGTTTTTGTTTTAGTGCTGGAGTTTTATTCTTTTCAAAATACATTTTTCATTTTGTTTTATTTTGGTTCATAGTAGAGGAGATACTTGGCTTGAAGTTAGAAGAGCAAGGCTTTTTTACATCATTTCGAAGAGCATTTTTCTTATATCAACTCTTTTATTTATTCATTATGTTTAGAATTGTTTTCATTTCTCTATTGTTTTCTTTTCTTTTTAATATGAGTGGCTAGATTCCTTTTTATAGTTCTTATTCTGAATTGACCATGTGCTTATTGTGATTAATGTTAGGTTGCTAGATCTAATTCATTGGTTATTATTATGCTTAATGTCATTTTAGGACTGATCACCCTAAGATTAAATTAACACTATAGGCTTAATCGAGAGATAGGTTCTGTAGGATTAGGCAATGACCTGTTAATTACTTAATTAGTTGAGAGATAGTTAAGTGATTAGTATTGATTCAAAGGTTGTGTTTAAAATTTAATTTAAAAGACATTAGGTTGGTGAGAGCCAATAAACTTAGTGTTAATTAATTTCAAATTAATTATAGGTTTATCTGAGAGGAAAACCTATGGATTCTAAGATCCCTTCAAAATGAATTAGAAATAGCATAGACCTAGTTGGTTAATCAATCTTTTGAAATGGTCTAATTATGAATAAGAACCCTAGCATTTAATATTTGTTTTGATTTGAATTTTGCTTTATTTTGATTTGGTTTTAGTTTTTAAAGAATCTAAACTCTATTTCGATGTCTAAATAAATGAACATAGTTAGTATTTCAGTATTCAATTGACAATCTATGTGGGACGATATCTTTATTACTACTTGATACAATTTTGTGCACTTGTGGATTTGTACTCATCAGCCTCATAAGCTCAGCATATACCTTCATGTATCTCAGGTGATATGTATTTGCTCCATAGGTGACTGAGTGAGCTCTAATACAAGTTCCCAACCTGTAATGAATATTAGGCTGCTTTAATGCAGATTTTCTTAGCCTGACCCTTATTATCAAGTAATTTTCTTGAATCTAGTCTTAGCTATAGGTTTCATCCATTCAGCTATCTCGTATGTGGCAAGCACTTTATTTTCTTCTATTGATGGATTACTGAGATCTTCCTTAATCTTGAGATTTTGAAAAATAAATTCATTTTCTACTACGGCTTTTGCTAATATATCAACCTCATTCTCACTTCTTGGGATTTGGACTAGGCTCCATTGCCCTCCATTTTCTTCCAACCTTCGTAGGAGTGCATGAGCTCTTTTCGAATACTTAATCATATTCGGGTCTTTTGTTTCGAAGGTCCATTTTAGCTAATTAACTACGAGCTGATAATTGTAAAATATTTTAAGGCTTTTTGCCCTTATTTCATTTGCCAACCTTAATCCGGTGATCAAGGCTTCGTACTTTACCGTATTGTTCGTGGCATGATAAGTCATTATGACAGAACATTTGATCTTTATCCTTTTAGGTCCTACTAAGATGATTCTAGCACAAGATCCTTGGTTTTCATATGCACTATCTATGTACATATGCCATAGGATTTTTTCATTACTAAATCCCTCGACTTCAGTCATTTCTTGTACGAAATCGGATAACACTTGGGCTTTTATTACAGTTCATAGTTCGTAAAATATATCTTGTTCCCCCAATTGAACTAACCATTGAACAAGTCACCTCGATGTCTCCTATCTTTGTAAAATCTTCTTGAGAGGCTTGTTTGTTCTCACTATTATTTTATGAGCTTAAAAATAGTGACAGAGCTTTCTTGCTGTGTGTACTAGGGCCAACGCCAACTTATCCATCTTGGGATAGTGGATCTCTGATCCTCTAAGGACTTGACTCATATAGTAAATTAAGTTTTGCTCTCCCTTATCTTCTCGTACTAGTACTGCTGCTAAGGATTCGTTACCTACTAATAAGTAAAGATAAAATGTTTCTCCTGGGGTTGGTCTGCTCAACAATGGTGGAGAAGCTAAAAACCTTTTAATGTATTCGAATGCTAATTGACAATTAGCATTCCATTCTAATTTCTTCATGTTCTTTAATGCTCGGAAGAAGGGAAGACATTTCCTTATTGAATAAGACATGAACCTTCCCAAGGCAATGATTCGTCCATTTAGTTTTTGTAGCTTATTTAATGTAGTGGGTAGCTTTATGTTGATAGTTGCTTCCATCTTTTTGAGATTTGCTTCAATTTCTCTTTATGAAATCATAAAACCTAAAAATTTTCCTGCCTTAACCCCAAAAACACACTTGTCAGGGTTAAGTTTCACTTTATATTGGTCGAGCTTCTTAAGGACTCATTCTAAATTAGTAGGATGATCTTCCGATATTCTGCTCCTAACAATCAACACTACAAGAAAAAAGCAAAATAGAAATGGCCAAATTTGTTTCTAATTCCGTAGCTATTCGTAAATAGCTACGGAGTAGAAATGTAAATTTTCCATTTCAAAAATGCTCGTCGCTAATGTGTAGCGATGAATTTTCTTATTCTGTTTTAAAAATTAGCAATGGACTCAGTCCGTTTCTAAAATTTAGAAACAGAAAATCCATTTCTAAAATTCTAATGAGTGCCACATCACCATAGAACTTTTTGTTTTAAATCCGTCGCTAAATAGTGACGGACTAATTTAGAAACAAAATTTCCATTTCTAATTCCACTTCTAAATTAGAAACGGAATTTCTGTTTCTATTTACATAAAAATTGAAACATAAATTTTGCTTCTAAACTTCAAATATAAATCCTACTTAGTCATAAATGGAAATGGAATTTTTCGAGTCCGTTGCTATTTATCTAAATATTAAATAAAAAAATTAATTAATTTATTCATTAGACAAGGCATAAAATATTTTTATTTTGGTTTCAACTTAATTTACAATTAATTTTTAAAACATAATTTTATATAAATAAGTATCATTAGTTTAATACATCTATTTGTATTATTTTTAAATTACATGTATAAGTTTTATTAGCATTCAACAACAATTAACACACTGGCTATGAGTCCTCTGTCCTAGATTCCGTCGCCGCGGCCATCTAGTTCACCAGTACTACCAAAAAGTCTCATGCTTACGTTACTATTACTGATGGTTTAATTATCTTGGACCGCGAAGACCCCGATCGTGCTTCTGGTTTCCATTCCCATCATCATATTAATGATAAATCTCCTCGTGCTCTGCCATAAGAACTTGGAGTCCGTATCATGGTGAAGGTAAGGTAACACTGTGATTCTTGCTAAAAAAATAGACCGAACGCGTTCGAGTTATTGGCTCGTCTGAACCGGCAGCATTCATGAGTCGCTCGTTCAACTATCCCTCAGAGACACGGTCGAGAAGTACCATGCATGGTTGCCCCCCGTCCTTTCTTTCTCTCGGTTCCACCCAGTAAGATACGGCTCAGACAAAAAATGTGAGTGCCCCAGCAAGAAAACTACTGCGCGTTAGCGTAACGTGCGGAGCGGCTCGAGCTTTGCGAGAGGGCTTTCAGCGCAGCTCAATCCGTTGCTTGTTCTGCAAGCCTTATTTTTTTAGTAAAGTAAAGCTTTGGCTCCCTAATAAAGACTAAAGAAATGGATCTCAAAAAAGGGGGACTTCCGCAATGGGCTATACCATCCAAACCAACTGAGGGAAGTCGCATCCGTCCCATCGCAAGCACCTACAATGTTATGATCACATTGGTTTACCCTTTTTTCTTTGGTAGTTCAACGGGTGGTCGCCCCTCCAACAAGAAAAGGTATAAATATTGAAACTTTTGTCAGTTAAATACCTATTACGTGTCACTTGCTGATTTGCTAATGTGATGACAAGGGTTTAAAAATTACATTTTAGGCAAGTTCAGGTGTTAAAATGACAAAAACGTAAGTTAAGGTGCCAAAGTGATAAAAGTTGGCAAGCTCAGGGGCCTGGATATGTATTAAACCTAAAAATTATCTGCAAAGTTCAAACATGCACAAATATGTATTAAGGTGAAGAAACAACAGTACTAGCTAAAATGTCAAAGATCTTGAAATTTATAGCATTTAAGGCTCAAGGTAGTGCTACAATTTAAGATATTTTAATTCCTCCCAACTTTGATTTCTGGATCATTCTTTATTAATATTTAACAGTTTCCATTTGATACAATGAATTTAAGGCTTGCATAAAAGCTCTTAATAATATTATAGTTCAAAAACAACCATACTAATCTTATTAGATTCAAGTCTTCCAAAAGTTTTATAAAAAGGAATTTTAGTTTAAAAACAAGAATTCCATTGCACAATTAATCGAACCTTGCAACTGGTTTAATTCGAACCTACACAATTAATTATGTAATCGATGACAGTAAGGGTACCTGGCTGTGAAGATCTGCTGGTGGCTAGCTGCGAAGATCGGGGCCAAAAGCTGCTGCTGGATGCGAAGATGATGATGGCTGCTGTTACTTCTGCGAAGATGATGATGGCTTGAGCAAAGCTTTCCCTAAATAAATCTTATGATGGCCGCCTCGTTACTGTAAAGAAAAAGAATATACCTGCTTGTAAAGAAGACAAAATAGAGAAGATGATTGATGAAGAAGAAGTAGAGAAGAAGAGGAAGCAGCTGCATTTTTCTTGAGACAAAGAAAAAAAGCAGAGAAAATAACGATTGATGGCTGCATTTTTGTTGAGACTACTGGTTAAGGTAGTTTAATCAAAGATAGGAGAGGAGAAATATAAATTAGTGTTAGATTAGAAAGGAAAGAAAGAGATAAAAGAAAAGGAAAATTAGGGTTAGATTTGTGGGAGGGAAAAGTAAGGAGGGAAATAAAAATTTAATAAAAATAAGGAAATAAAAATTTTATAATTTGTATAATATATATTATAAAAATAATATATTAATTAAAATATAAATTAATTGCAATAAAAATTAAACTTATTAGAATTAAATAATTTTTTTTTAAAAATAATTTCATTATATTTAAAACAATTAATAATTCTTAGGTGTTATTTATAATATTTTAATATTTAACAATTAAAATATTTTTTCTGTAATTCTTAGGTGTTAGAGTAATATTTATATGAAAAATAATTTAAAACAAAAATAATTTAAATATATATTTTATGGTCTTAGAAATTAAAATCATAATTTTCTAATATACTAAAAATAAATTTTATAATTTAATTATTTAACTTTGATTTTCAGGTCAATAACATTTTTACTTATAGTTCATTATAGTTCATATTTTAACAATGAAAATAAATAATTAATATATGGCTTCTTATAAAATATTATAATAATTTCAATAATATTTTATTTGCCAATTAATTAGAAGATGTAAAATTTAAATGTACTTAGAAATTTATTATTGATATTTTTTAAAAATTTAGTAAAAATTGAAACGGAATAATAATCCAGCAATGGCGCAGGAACTTAATCACTGAAATAATAAATTATTTAACTTATTTTTTAACAATGAAAATAAACAATTATAAGAAGAAGGTTGAAAGATTTGTTAGTTTTGGTATCTCTTAGTTGTTAATGATCAGAAATAATATTGAGAGTTATGACTTTTACTGATCAAAAAAAATATTACTAGATTTTACTGATAAATAAATTATATGCATTGGTTCTTTAACAAAGTTTACTATGTAAACTAAAAAACTGATAAATTTTAAATGATTGAGGTATTATGATAAATAAATTGAAGATTATTAGAAATGGAATCTGATTCCGTCGTTAATTTTAGAAACAGAACGTGCTTTTGTCGCTAAAATATATATTTAAAAAAACTATTTTTAAAATTCATTTCCACCCTATTTTTATGTTAAATATTATATCCATATTGAATTATTTAACAATTAAAATTAGTAATTATAAAAAATCAAAGTCATATATTTATTATAGTTCAAATTTAAATATTTAAAATATAATTTTAATTCATTTTTACAAGTAAACTATATTCATTTAAATTTAGAATTACAAAATAAAAAATTGAAAATAAAATAAAATAGTTAAATATATGCAATATCTTTTGTATCTAAGAATATATGCTCTCTTACAAAAGAATATAATAATTTTAATAATATTTTATTAGCTAATTAATTAGAAAATACAATAATATAATTAGAAATTTATTATTGATATTTTTAAAAAATATAGCAAAAAAATTGAAATAGAATAATAATCTACTTCTAAAATTAGAAATGAAAGGTGATTCCGTTGCTATTTCGTTTCTAAATTTAGAAACGGAAAGCGATTCTATTGCTAAATTTAGAAATAGAATCTGAATCCGTCGCTAAATTTAGAAATGAAATTCTTTTTCGTTGCTAAATTTAGAAACGAAATCTAATTCCGCTGCTAAAGAAACGGAATTGGATTCCGTTTCTAAATTTAGAAATGAAATAGCAACGGAATCGCGTTCCGTTTGTAATTTTAGAAGTAGATTATTATTCCATTTCAATTTTTTTCTATTTTTTTTAAAAATATCAATAATAAATTTCTAAAATTTAAATATTTAAATTTATATTATAGTTCAAATTTAAATTTTTAAAATATAATTTTAGTTCATTTTTACTAGTAAAATATATTCATTTAAATTTAGAATTACAAAATAAAAAATTGAAAATAAAATAAAATAGTTAAATACATGCAATAACTTTTGTAAATAAGTATGTATGCTTTCTTACAAAATATTATAATAATTTTAATAATATTTTATTAGCTAATTTATTAGAAAATCTAATAATGTAATTAAAAATTATTAGATATTTTTTAAAAATTAGCTCAAATTAAAACGGAACGCGATTCCGTTGCTAAATTTAGCTACGGAATGCTCTTCCATCACTAATGTTACCTACGGAATGCGATTCCGTCGCTAAATTTTTTTAAGAAAAAATTTAATTTACATTAAATAAATTTCGTATCAATTTTGAATCGGAAAAGTCCGTCACTAAAAGTATAATTAGAAACGGCTTAAATTTCCGTCGTTAAATGCTTGAATTAGAAACAGATTTCATTTCCATTTCTATTTAGCTATGGAATTTTTCCATCACTATTTCCCATTATATGTTGGCGCCAACGTTCTCGCAATAATTTAGTGACGAAATGTTTGTCCGTTTCAATATCTGTCGCTAAATCCCTTTCTAATTCCGTCGCTAATTATCTGTTGCCTACTCTACAAACATTTTTCAACAGATTTTGTTTCTATTTCTAAAATCTCATAGCAAATTTGCGATTCCATTTCAAATCCGTCGCAATTCCGTTTCTAAATCGTTATTTTCTTATAGTGCAAGTCATCTACATATACTTCTAGAGTTTTGCCTATGTCTTCCTTGAAGATGAAATTCATGAATCTCTGATATGTAGCTCCGAAGGGTATTATGTTATAATAATATAACCCTTGATGAGTTATGAAGGATGTCTTTGCTTAATCTTCCTTCTTCATGGGAATTTGATAATATCCCTAAGCTGCATCAACGAAGCTATACATCCCATGATAAACAGTTGAATCCACCAACGGATTTATAGTTGGTAGAAGATAACTATCTTTTGGACACACTTTGTTCAAGTCTATGTAATCTATGCACATTCGATATTTCCCATTTGACTTTCGTACTAGCACAACATTGGCGAGCCATTCAGGATGCGAGACCTTCCAAACAAATCTTGCTTTTAGTAATTTGGTAGTTTCAGATGCTATGATCTTTTATCTTTCTAAAGTAAAGTTCTGCTTCTTCTGTATCACTGGTTTTGATAAAAGGATCGATGTTTAAGCTATGAGAAACTATATTTGGGTTAATTCCTACTATCTCTGATGCCTGAGTAGCAAAAGTACTTTCGTGGCTTTGTTATACTCGTTCAATCTCCTTTCTTATTTGGTCTGACATTTCTCCGCCAATCTTTATTATCTTACCATTGGCAAGTTTCACTTCCTTTTATTCCTCGACTAGCTCAGGTTTTACCCCTTGCATTTTAATATCAACATTAGCTTCAATTGGAAAGGCTTCTAGTTCATCTTTTGAAGCAAGCTGATAGCATTGCTTATCAGCTTCTTAGTCTTCTTTGATCATAATAACTCGTCCTGGGATAGGGATTTTCATTGTCAAGTACCTAATACTCATTACTACACCCATTTCCCAAAGAATCAGTCTTCCAATAACTACATTATAGGCCAATCGAGTATTTACTATATTGAACAAAGATTTTATTGTAGTGTGTTCTTATGAGTCTTGATTTTTGAATTTTATGTCCAACTCCACACTACCCATTAGTTGAACCGTTCCTCTATAAAAACTAGTTATTGGACTAAAGATGGGTTTTAATTCTACTGACGAGCCTCCCCATAAAACTCGCCCTCTAGCATATGTACTTATGACATATGTATTTCATTTTATGCATAATACTTAGTAGACTTCATTTAAGTTTGAGAATGTGCATGAGTTTTAGAGAGGGACTAGATTGTAAAAAAAGTTTGGAGTAAATTATTATAATAAAAAGTTATAGGGTATTGTGCAATATACCCACTTCATTAAGGAGCTAAGGAGGTATTGTGATGATATTTGGTTATAATTATTAAGATTATTATTATTATGGTTATTAGTGATAAATATGCATTTATTGGTTGGTTGTGCATTTAATTAAAGGAGACTTTAGGGGAGGGCAAATGGCAGTTTTTGATTAGGAGTGTGTTTGTGTGTGTATGTATTGGAGTCCTAATTGGTAAGCTTTACTTGTGTTTGTATTATTTGAAGTTGAGTTTCGTTTAGTTGCAATTCGTGTTCTATTTTTCCTCTCTTTTCAGTCCTATTAATTTTTCCATAACTTTGGTTATAAAGCTCTAATTTAAGTATAGTTAGATGCTATGAAAACTTAAGAGAGTTCTCTATAATTTCTATGTTTTAAGATTCGACTGAATTTATTGTTAAGAGGGTTAAATAGGGTCGGACATTTTGTTACTCATGTTGAATGCCCTGTTTTGCCTGAACGGATTCAAAAATACATAATTAATTCTATACTTGTCCAAATTGAGTAATTCCAATTGAAATTGATAGTAGATCATAACCCTAGCTTCAGTAGAAACTTGGTGGTTATTGGACTTATGTGTGCATCTTTAAGCTATATTGAACTTTGAGTATTTAGTTACACATTGTGAGTTTTGAGTGAATAACAATGTTTGCTTGTTGAATTTAATATATAATTATGTGTAGGAGTTGGAAGGGATAGAGGAGACCCTACTCAATAGGAAGAGCTTTTCTTTAATAAGGAGTTGAAAGCTTTTAGCAAGTAATTGTTAATATAATGCTTATATATATGTATACTGATTCTCTTGTAATCATAGTTGTTTAACTATGTTTGGGTTGTGTATGCCATTTACAGTGGCAAGAATAATATATATATATTCGTGTGTGTATATATATATATATATATATATATGTTATTTGTGAGAATATGGAATGGTTGATTAAAAATGTGTTGTGGTGAATTGTGAATGATGCCCACATATGTTGAATTGTGCAAGCCACTTGATGTGGCATGGATTGACATGTATTGTTTGTGATAATGGTGAATATATATATGTGGATATTGATTGATGTGAGGAATGTGAGGCATACGTGTAATAGTGGGGCTGAGCTGGGCAGAGTGCCTCCACTGATTGTGAAGTATCCATTTGTGTGAAAAATGTAAAAGTATAAGAACTGAGACTAAACAAGGCAGAGAGTCTCAGAAATGGCCACTTATGTTAAAAATGTGAATTATGTAAGGAATAAAGCAAAAGTGAGCTATATGTGGAAATGTGTAATGAAAATTCCAGCCGAATAACTAATATGCATGATCATGTATGGTTGCATTGTGTTTATATATATATATGTTGAATGTGGATTTAATATGAGATGTGAATGTGAGAATTATGATTATGGATTACTTGGATTGGTGTGATTTAGAGTATATGTGACACCAATAATTGAGTTTTCATGTTTGGATATCTTTTTATGGTGTTTTGGATGTTGCACAGGTTTTTAGACATGTCCATGTAGTTTTAATAGACGGTCGTGCATATACAGAGATTTGAATTCAGGACTTCAGGCATAACCATATGCATTCTAAGGGAAAAATGTTGGATTCAGGCACGACTGTGTGTCTTTTTGGCACGGCCATGCGTAATCAGGAAGAAAAAGTCCAAATTCAGGCACGACCGTGTATGATCAGGAGGAAAATGCAAGCCTCAGGCATGGCTGTGCACAATTTCCACATGACTGTATGAGCTCAGAGTGTGCTGAGTTTGAAACTCAGGCACGACCGTGTGCATTTCCTACATGGCCGTGCGCAACCTTTTGTGCTGAATTTCTTATAGCAAGTTTTATATATTTTCTTTAATTAGTTCTTGAGAAGTATTATATGTAAGATTATATTAATAATTGCTTATTGAGTCACAAGCTCATTCATTTGCAATTGTGTTTTTCAGGCGTTGATAGATAGAATGCTTGAGGTGTGTTTTTGTCATGAGCTCAGGTGGGTCAAAGGCAAGCTTGGTGTCGACATCTCAATCCTCATGAGCATTTAGTATTTTGGCATTAGGGATATTATGTAATATTATGTACAATTGTAAATTATGTACATTGTACAAACTTATATATAACATATCTTTGAGAAAATTTCTTACACCATATGTTGTTTAATTATTGGGGACACATGTATGTGGTACTTTGAGGGTGCAATATTAAGTGGTATCAGAGTGGGGATTAGATTCCCTTAGGACATGATAATTTGATGCATTCATGGCATATCATGCATAAGTTTTAGAAAACATGTAGTTGATATGCGTTGCATATCTCAGGATGGATGAACACCAGACATCTCACGCTGACCCCGAAGAGTCATCAGAATCAGTCCATAGGCAAACCCCTGTGCATGCCTTAGGAGAATCAAAACAATCTAAACCCTAAGCCCCTCCACCAGTTGCATATCCTTTTATGCATGAGTTTGTTCAGATGATGAGGACAATGGGTCAAAGACCAATAGATAGCGCTGTGGATGAGATTTATAAGAAGAAAAAGAAGTAAGGTGCGAAAGCCTTTACGGGTAGCACTGATCCTGCAATAGTAGAAGAATGGCTAAGAGGCACCAAAAGAATTCTTGATAGGTTTGATTGCACCATCAAGAAGAAGGTGAGCTATGTCGTATCCTTATTTGAGCAAGATACTCTAAATTGGTAGGAGACAGTGTCGGGGAAGTAAGAATGTACCCATGACACTAACATGGGAGGATTTTCTGAGAGACTTTATAGAGAAATACACACCGGCAGTACACCGAGATAAGAAGAAGATTGAGTTTCTAGAATTGAAACAAAATGATCTATCTGTGGCTGACTATGAAGTCCAATTTGTGAGGTTATCGAAGTATGCATCGGAGGAAGTTGCTACCGATGAATTGAAGAGGAATAAGTTTGAGCGGGGATTGAACCTGGAAATTTAAGGGAAGATGGCTATAAAACCCCCGACCTATAAAGAAGTGTTAGAGACTTCTTTAAGAGCTAAAGAGGTGCTATTGGAAAGAAGTGAAGTGGATGCCAAAAAGAATAGAACCACAGGCACATTCACCGCCCTGACTTGAATTAGTGGTAGTTCATCTTTTAGAGGCTCCAATTTTCAACAGGGTGGATTTAGAGGACGAGGCATGAGTTGGTCTAACTAGTCAAGAAGAGGATCTTTCAGTTGAGGATTTAGGAGATTTGATGGCCGAAAGTCGTAAAGAAGATCTATGAGCGGTACATCCACTTCAGTATATAATCGATGTGGTAGATTCCACTCAGGTGAATGCTGGAATTCTAGACTGGGCACGTGCTATTATTACAGTTAACCAGGCCACTTAATCAGAGATTGTTCGGTAAGAAAAAGCATGAAAAGATCTCAGATGACGGTTCAAAGCAATGCTGGAGAGAATGTATCTCAGACTAGCCGAGGAAGAGGTCCGAGGAAGTGGTCGAGGTGGTAGAGGAAGTGGAGCTAGCACTTTGACCCAAGCAGGATCTACTAGTCAACCCCAAAGTCAAGCAATGATCTATGCCATCACTAGATAAAAAGCTTCTGCAGCTCTAGATATGGTCACTGGTATTTTTACTATCTTTTACCATGATGCATATGTATTGATAGACCTAGGATCTACTTGTTCTTTCGTGTCTCATGAGTTTTGCATCAAGAGTACATGGTACAATTGAACCCTTAGAACATAGCCTATATATTTCTATGCCTGTTGGGGTTATTGTGGTAGTGAATTTGGTAATGAGGGCATGTCCTATATTAGTAGATGGTGAGACCTTATATGCAGATTTGATAGCTATTAAACTAAAAGAGTTTAATGTTATCTTGGGTATGGATTGGTTAGCAAAACACCATACCATTGTGAATTGTTACACTAAGGAAGTAGTTATAGATCTTATAGGGCAGAAAAAGATATTATTAGTGGGTGAAAGAAAGGTTATGTTTGCTTGTTTGATTTCAACAGTGACGGCATTTCATTTAATTAGAGATGGGTGTGAGTGGGTGTGAGGCATATTTAGCTAATATTATTGATACAACCAAAGTAAGTTATGGAGTAAGGGAGGTATCGGTAGTTAGAGATTATTCTGATATATTTTTAGATGAATTACTGAGATTACCTCCATATCGAGAAGTAGACTTCGAGATTGAAACTGTTCTAAGGGTAGCACCGATATCTATTGCTCCGTATAGAATGGCACATACAGAGTTGAAAGAGCTAAAGAAGCAGCTAGAGGAGTTATTAGAGAAGGGATCTATTAGACCAAGTATTTCGCTATGGGGAGCTTCAGTTTTGTTTGTAAAGAAGAAGGATGGTAGTATACGATTGTGTATTGACTACCGGCAGTTGAATCAAATCACGGTGAAGAATAAATACCATTGTCGAGAATTGATGATTTACTTGATCAATTAAAGGATGCTACAATGTTTTCAAAGATAGATTTATGATCGAAATATTGGCAACTACTAGTAGTAGAATCTTCTATTTCCAAGACTGCATTCCGAACTAGATATAGGCATTATGAGTTTTTAGTTATGCCGTTTGGATTGACTAATGCACCTGCCGCATTTATATCATTGATGAATAAAACCTTTCAACAGTATTTAGCTCATTTTATGATTGTTTTCATCAACGATATCCTCATCTATTCTTCAAGCAAAGAAATGCATGAACAACATCTTTGAAAAACTTTGTAGATATTGAGAGATCAACAGTTGCATGCTAAATTTAACAAATGTTAGTTTTGGATGGAAGAAATTGCTTTTCTTGGGCATATAGTTTTGAGAGAGGGTGTAAAATCGGATCCATAAAAGATTTAAGCCATTATGGAGTGGGAAGCACCTAAAAATATGATGAAAATTTAGAGTTTTTTGGGATTGGTAAGATATTATAGAAGATTTATGAAGGATTTGTTAGTTGTTGCAAGACCTTTAACGAATCTATTGAAGAAGAATGTACAATTTCGGTGGACCGAGACATATAAAGGAGCTTTGAAAAGTTAAAGGAAGCCCTTACTACTGCTCCAGTGCTAGCATTACTAACTGAAGATGGAGGATTTGTTGTGTACATGGATGTTTCAGGATAAGGACTGGGGTGTGTTCTTATGCAAAATGGAAGGTGATCATATATGCTTTAAGGTAATTGCAAACTCATAAAGTTAACTACCCTACCCATGATTTGGAGCTCACTGTTATTATCCATGCGTTGAAGATTTGGAGACACTATCTATATAGAGAAACCTTTTCCATTTTTACTGATCACAAGAGTTTAAAATACATTTCCACACAGAAAGAGTTGAATTTAAGGCTACGAAGATGGATGGAGCTATTAAAAGACTATGATTGCACCATTGAATACCATCTGGGAAAGGCAAATGTCATAGCTGATGCCTTAAGTCATAAAACTATAGAGATTGTAGCTGGAACAATTTACTATGAAAGGGAGAATCTTATGGCATTGCGAGCAATGAATATTTTTCTCAATGTTAGGGAAACACCATTTACTGGCTACTTTGTAAGTCAAATTGTTATTGGTGGATCAATTTGTAAGTGCTTAAATAGAAGATGCATACTTGAAGAGGATGAAATAAAAAGTGAAAGCGGGAATCAATACTCAGTTTACAATTAGAGAGGATGGTATACTAGTAATTGGCAAGCATATGTGTATTCCGGATGTCAGAGAGTTAAGAAGACAAATTATGAATGAAACACATACTACTCCTTTTGTGATACACCTCGGAAGTACGAAAATATATCGAGATTTAAAGCCTTTCTATTGGTGGCCATAATGAAGAAAGATGTTGCGGAATACATGGCAAAATGCTTGACATGTTAACAAGTCAAAACTGAACATCAAGCACTTACAAGAAAATTACAATCTTTAAAGATATCAGAATAGAAATAGGAGAGAATAACGATGGATTTTGTGATTGGATTGCCTCAAACTTTTCAGAGACATGACGTGGTTTGGGTAATATTTGATAGACTCACTAAATCAACACATTTTCTTCCAATACAATAGATGGATTCTTTAAATAGGTTAGCTACTTTGTATGTGTCAGAGATAGTGAGGTTGCATGGGGTGCCATTGTCAATTATATCTGATAGAGATCCACAATTTACATCCTATTTCTAAGATAGTCTACAAGGAGCATTGGGTACTAAATTACACTTTAGTACTGCTTTTCATCCTCAAACGAATGGGCAATCAGAGAGGACGATTCAGACCTTAGAAGATATAATGAAAGCTTGTACTATGGAGTTTAAAGGAAATTAGGATGATCACTTGCCATTGCTAGAATTTGTTTACAATAACAGTTATCACTCTAACATTGGAATGGCACCATATGAAGCTCTATAGGGAAGAAAATGTAGGAGTCTGATTTGTTGGGATGTGGAAGGTTTGAGACAACTCGAAGGAGCGGACTTGATATAAGAAATTGTAAAAAAAGCTCAAATGGTCAACAAATGCTTAAAAGCAGCCCAAGATTACTAGAAAAGTTATGTGGATCGATATCGCTGAAAAATGGAGTATAATGTTGGAGAGAAGGTTTTCTTAAAAGTGTCGCCATCGAAGGGAATTTTGAGATTTAGCAAACACAAAAAACTGAGTCCAAGATATGTTGGACCTTATGAAATTATTAAGAGGATTGGATCACTGGCTTATAAATTGGCTCTTCTAAGAGATTGTCTTTCGTATATAACGTATTCCATGTGTTGATATTAAGGCGATACCGATCAGATCCGAGTCATATCGTACATGAGCTGAAAATAAAAATCTCCGAGAAGCTGACTTATATGGAAGAACCAATAGAGGTCCTCAATCAGAAGATGAAACAATTGAGAAATAAAGAGATTTTAATAGTAAAGGTGAAATGGAGCCATCATTCACCTAAAGAGGCTGCATGGGAAGTGGAAGAACAAATAAAGCAGAAATACCTATATTTGTTTTCGGAGGATGGTGAGTAGTTAATTTTGGGGATAAAATTTTCTTTAAGGGAGAAATGTAACACCTGCCCTCTAGCATATATAATTATGACATATGTATTGTATTTATGCATAATAGTTAGTAAACTTCATTTAAGTTTGAGAATGTGCATGAGTTGTAAAGAGGGACTAGATTGTAAGAAAAGTTTGGAGTAAATTGTCACAACAGAAAGTTATGAGGTATTGTGCAATATATCCACTTCATTAAGGAGCTAAGGAGGTATTACGATGATATTTGGTTATAATTATTAAGATTATTATCATTATTATGGTTATTAGTGATAAATATGCATTTCGATAGAAAGCAGATTGAGCTTCCGAGGAGTTGGTATATCTATTCCATTCTGTTTGATCCACATCAGGATCTCTGATCTGGGGGTGTTTAAAGGGGCATACCTCTTATCATCATTTCTTGACTCGATGCTCGAGTTATACTCCCTCTTCGTGTCTTTTTTCTCATCTTTTCTTTTCACCTCCTTTTCTTCACTTTCTTTTCTCCACATCTCTCTCTGATCTTCATCCAAATCAATTAACCTTATTGCAATAGCCATTGCTTCTGGAAAAGTTTGTGGTTTCTTTGTCATTATTTTATCTCTGAGCTTTACTATCTTTGTTCCATATTTTAATATGTCTATTACTGCTTTATTACTCTGGTGCTCAATTTGCATAGTGATTTTGTTGAACCTATCAAGGTAACTTTGAAGTGTCTCATTATCATCTTGCTTATATAGTTGTAAATCGTTGATACTTTTCTTAGGTGGAATGTTCATGATGAAACAAGTCTTAAATTGTTCTACCAGTTCCTCAAAGGTAGCTACAGAGTTTTTTGGGAGTCTATGAAACCATCTTTGTGCTGTATTTATTAATGTAGTAGGAAACACTCGACACATGGTGGCATCATTAATGTTCTGCAACATCATTTTTGTTTGAAACATAGAGACATGAGCTATGGGATCAGCAGTTCCATCATATTGATCTAGAGATGGAACTTTAAACTTTGAAGGTATCTGAGTTGCCATTATACTACTGATGAATGGAGTGCTACCATCCAATATACATTTCTCAATCTCGTCTGGTCCTGTTCAGACCTTATGCATTGCCTCTCTCAATTGATGATTAAAATCAGTCTATCCCTTGTAGGAGTTTTGGACTTTACTCCGTGTTCCCTATTGGACTCGTGTCGTGGTTGACTCATATTTCTACACGACTCACCATGCTCATTCCTAAGTGGTGTTCGTCCATCTTGCTAGGTATTACCAACAACTTCAGTTGGTGCTGCAGATGTAAAAGGATAAGGGATACTTCTAATTTAAACTCCAGTTCATGTGTCCTGAGTGAGGTATGATAGCTATTGTTGCACAAAGTGAAGTTAAGATTTGAGACTGTTTACTAATGCTTCTCTGTATAATAGGGTAAATTTGGTGGAATGTACGACTGACTTGCTTCAGCCATGTTAGGTGGAGTTGAATATTCAGGAAGGTTTGGGAAGAGGACAGTCGGAAGAGATCTTAGTATATGTTGGATTGCAGCATAATATAATGGACATGCCCCAATTGACAATCCCAATATTGGAATATCTGAGTGCAAATTCAATGGCGGAGTGAATGGTCCAGATTTTCCAACATAAGGCTGAGTGGAGTTCTCTCCTAAATTCATTGGTGGGATTGCATGTGTAGGTGCTGTTGATGTGGTAGATGATGATATTCCCTGTGTAAGTGAAGGCTCTAAAACATGAGCCATGTCAGAGCGTTGCTATGAAAAATCAATAAAATAGCTAAAATTGGGAAAACAAAAGATTAGTTTCCCACATACGGCACCAATTGATGAATGTAAAATCTCCTCTAAACCTGCAAGTACAAGAGAAATACTAGAATGAGCCTGGGATCCTTGATCCATAGGTTTTCCGATACTTAAATTAGAGAAAATATATTCAAGATGATCTAATAAAGAGGAATATAAACCTATATATAGGCATAAAAGAAACATACCTAATCCAACTCAAATTGGTATTTTGAAAATCCTTGTGACTTTATCCATATTATATAATAATTCTCATATGGATATAAAGTCCTTTTTGGGCTTGGGCTTCTAGGCTAGATCTTTTTATCATATAATTAGCTTTGGGGCCTGACCCAAGCTAACTATATGCAGGGGGTATTATTTATACCAAAATATAAATTTTCTGGCCTATAATTAAAATTAAGGCCCAATGAGCCCATGTCATTAAAGCCCAGCTCAATTATTAGCTTGGTGAAGAATTTACTGTTAGCTTAAGAGGAAAGGAAAAAAATTCCAGAAGGGTAACCTTGGACTGAAGAGTTCTTAGAGGATATGCAAGGGATGCAAGCAAGAGTTAATGGTGGTAATTAGTGCCACATTGAAGGAAGGAAGCTTCTAGAGGAAACTGGAAGACAACTAATGAGAGCATGAGAGCTGGAGGAAATCTAAGGATGCAGGTTTCCTAGAGGTAATTGTTAGCAAAATTAAACAGAGACTCAACTTTTGTAGTAAGCTGAAGAATTAAAAAGAGTACGAAGCTGGTGAAGTATAAAAGGGAGGCAGCAGTATGGAACAATAACCAATACAACCAATCCAATCAACATCAACAATAATAATCAACAACAATCAGTAAATCAACATTCAACAAATCTAATTTTTAGCAATTTTCTTTACAATCATTTCTTCTTGCTTATGGCATTTTTATGCTTTTATTCCAGTAAAGTTTGTATTACTGCTATTTCAATATAATTTCAATTTCCTCAAGCTTATTGTTATTACCTTTAGCTTTTTATCATTACCTCTAGCATTACCTTTAGCTTATTTATCATTAGCCCCAGCATTACCTTTAGCTCATTTATTATTTTCTTTAGTCAAATTACCATTACCTCCAGTAACAATTTACCATTTACAATCAAATACAAACTTTTACATCCTTGGAACTCAAATAAATTGTGGTAAAGGTGTTTGAAAATCTGTAATTATCTGAAAGAAGTCAGTATTCATCAATTTGGGAAATCAATCTTCCTTGACACGCTTGAAAATTCAATTTGCTAAAAATTGCACCAACACTAATATTTTTCCAAAATGTTTCTCAATTAAAATAATTTTATTTTTATTTTTCATTTTATTAAAAAGAAAATTAAAAAATAAATAATTTCGGTTTCGAAAAAATTATTTTAATATATAACAAAAATTATTCAAAACATTTGGAATCCATTGGTGGTGACAGTGTAAAAAACGGCCGTTCAAAGAATCTCCACGTGCCGCTATTACGCTTGGGGCTATAAGGCCTTATTTGGCTAGCTGCAAAACAGCAGTCGGCCCTTGCCCACTCGTGAGCAGCTGTGCGTGGCTTGCATGTGCCGCCTTAGAGGATGATTTCGATTTTATAATTTTTTTTACCTTCCATTTCTGACTATTATGAGTTTAATGGTGCAATCGAATTTCAACTCCGAGACCCGTAGATATATGTTTTGATTTCAAACTCTTAACCTAGAAAAATAAAAACACTTCATTTTCAACCTTAGAAAAATTCTAAGTCTGGAAAAATTCCAGAATTCCACTTTACAAGTAGACAATTTTGATAAACCATATCTCTATTTATACTTAACCAAATTAAACATTCTTTATATCATTTTAAAGTTTGTATTGCATACTTCAAATACATATAAAAATCATGGTATGAAAATACATTATACAAGTCCGAAAATGGGCATGAATTTATTGTCCTAACTATATTTTAAAAACACAACATATACACAATTTAATACCACGAAAATGAAAATGATTATCAATTAACATGGGAGTCACTATTAAAACTGTCATACCAATATAATAAGGCAGAATTAAAATAAAATAAAGTTAGGATCACATACCTCTTAGTGATTCTACAAATAGATTGTTTATTAATCACTAAATCAACTGTTAATTACAATGTAAAAAAACTATGATTTACAACCCAATTTACTGTAGTTTATTTATTTATTGATATAGGAGTATACCTTCTTCTTTTTCCTTTAAGTTCAAAGCTCTGATCCCTAGGACATTAATTTTTCTTCATATTCTAGCACTTTTCCAAGGAAATTTTGAGGTTAATTTGGTAATTACAATCTAAATAACAACACATCATTTTTCATTTTTTTAGCAAAACCCAATAAATAAATAAATATATATATATATATTATTTTTTATTTACCTTCCCTTTTTCTTTTTTTTCCTCTTCTTCTTTCCTTGCTCCCGCTGCAGCCTCGCCTGACAATGCCAAGACTGTCGAGTCCGACACCAGTCACTGTGCAATAGCTGCTGAAGGACGCGATGCCACTGCACACTGCGCATGAAGCTTGCTGCTTGCAACTGAAGCTCCCTCACGTGATGCCACCAGCTCTACCGGACTGCCATACGCCGCTGTCACTGCTTCACCACTCGTCGTCGCCAGTGTTGCCGATGCTACTGCAGCTGCTCTCTCCTTCCCTGGTGTTCTCGGCATCTTCAACAGCAAGGAGCGGTTTGCTATCAATCGAACTAATGCTGGCCGAACCAGAACCGGGCTTGCTTTTTATTTGGGTTCTTTTCAGCTAGGCTTTGCTGAATTTTCCACTTCTCCATGAGCCTTATACATACAGAAACCTGCACTTAAAGTCTATCACAGTAAGAAACGCTTAAGGAAATCTCATTTCCTTTGTAACTTTTTGCATTTTATTTTAATGCAATGTGACTGTTAAAAATTGTGATGTTGGGCATCTCTGTGGAATTCTGTGAATGCATTGCTTCTCTGCAGGTCTATTCCAACTTTTGCAAAAACTGTATGTTGAAAATATAGGAAAAATACTGCCCAATTTTTACCGTGAATTTCGGTAAAATCTGTACACTTTTGCTGTGTAATGCAAAATTATTTCTGTTGTATCCAAGATTTAATCTGTATAATTTTCCATAATTAAATTATGAATTTAATTATTTTAGCAATTGCTCACCAAAATAATTGTTTTGATAATTTTTAGCTTAATTAAAGGAAATTAATTTAATAAAAATCTTTTAGCCAAAAATTCACAACAAATAATTTTTAGAGCCAATATGTTGTAGCTTCTTTCAAGAAATGGCTTCTAAAAATTCTCATTTAATTCTCACCCATGCTTGGACATTATTTTGCTTTATTACCCCCTAGGAAATTATTCTCCATCAATTATTTAGCATTATTTGCTAAATGTATATGTCTTAACTTCACAAAACCCTTGGTGTAATAAACTTTTTTCAGTATTTTTTTTACCAGAAGGCCATTTCAGCCTATTACCTCCACATTCCTTCAGCAAATATTGTCTAATTTATTATTTTGCAATTTATGTGCTTTCTGGACCTGCTCAATTATATGCATTTCCTTCAAGAATTCTCTTAGGGGAAATTGGATGAAATGGCTTTTTCAAATTATTCTGAGTCATTACCTCTACATTTTCTCTAGTAAATTCCGTCTATTTAAGCTAATTATGCCTTTGTGAGCTGAATGTATGGATGCAATTCCTTCACTCTTTGAGGAAATAAACTGCCTGCATTTCTTTTCACTAAATTCTTAGCCAAACATCATTATTTGGATTATCACATGATCAATTTCACCTATGATCTATTTAATTTGCCTTTATTAATTTTGTAATGGTAATTTTCTCACCATTTTCTTTCAATTTTCAGGAAAAATGACTGAAAAAGTTGTTGGTTCTTCTATACCTCCTTCTGGCTCACATTCCACTCATCAGGTAATAATCTTTTTTATCCTTTGCACTGCATCAAATCCTTGTCTCTTCACAAGACTTTCTGATGATTGATTTTTCTTAATATGAATATCCTTTGCACTACAGAAGTTGAGTCTCTATTTAATTTTGTCAATAATTACCTCCAGGAAACCCGCATCCTTAGATTTCCTCTAGCTCTCATCAGTTGTCTTCCAGTTTCCTCCAGAAGCTTCCTTCTTTCAATGTGGCACTAATTACCTCCATTAACTCTTACTTGCATTCCTTGCGTTTCTTCTAAGAACTCTTCAGTCCAAGGTTACCCTTCTGAAATTTTCTTTCTTTCCTCTTAAGCCAATAGTAAATTCTTCACCAAGCTAATAATTGAGCTGCGCTTTAATGACATGGGCTCATTGAGCTTTAATGACATGGGCTCATTGAGCCTTAATTTTAATTATAGGCTAGAAAATTTATATTTTGGTACAAAAAATTAGTAATATTGTACAAGTTCTAATTAATGGGGTTGAGGTCCAG
>CATIWO010809572.1:0-17057 GCA_949673435.1 Macaranga tanarius | reverse complement strand
GTTTTATCCGGGTGGCGACTCCATTCTCCAACCAAAGCCCTTTAAAAAGGCCCAACGTTGTACTCCTAGTGGGCCCTGAGCCCGCACAGTGCCGTGGTCGCCAAACACTTGGGCGCGCGCTGAACCCCGCCGCCTACAATAACTTAAATTATTAAATATAAAATCATTTATGAATTTTAACAATTTCTTAATAGTAAATTCAATTCTTTTTATTATTGCATTTATAATTTAATTTAATTTTAAATAAATAATTATTTATATTAATAAATTGGCCAAATTAAAATATTTTATCAAAATTTAAAAGTTTGGATAAAATTGTCAAAAATTTCAAATATTTGGAGTTTTATACCATAGATCATTATAAATTTAAATTTTTAAAAAGGTAAATTTAACATTTTATAAGATGTCACGTCAGTATTTGTATTCAATTTTGACCAAAAAGTTATTTGTGCTAAAATTACCAAATATTTACTAAATTGTGACATTTTTGTCAAAATTAAAAGGTTAGGATAAAATTATAAAAGGTCACAAATATATATATATATATATATATATATATATATATATATATTGAAATAAATTTATATATTTGAAATGAAAAAAATAATAATCTAAAAGCTTTGGCATTTGATGGAAATTTGTCGTGCAGTAAAAATATCTTTCAAGTTATTAATTGCAAAATTTATTAAATTAAGCACTATCATTAACAATTACTAGTCGCCACATTTACTAGTTAATGTAAATTTTCAGAGTTTTAGGATCAATTTTTAGCTTTTATAAATAAAGAAATTTGAATGTCCAAGATCTTATAGACATTAGACATACATACATATATACATATATAGACAAAAAAGAAAGAACCTAGACAGAATCATGCACCAAGAGAAATGGATAAGCTCTCTGTTATTATATTAAAATATAATTTCTTCTACCTTCCAATGTTTTTGAGCTCAAACTAGATGAAGAATATGAGACAATTTTAATCTCTCTCTCTCTATATATATATATATTATGTTATGGTCACTAAAAAAGCACACCCACTTGAAGGTAAGGGTTTCTTTTTTACTTTTTGTTATTTTTTTTAAAAAAAAAATTGTAAACAATGGTAAATGGTTCAATTATGAGTGCGACAAGAGTGGTATGCAAGTGCTTGAGGCACTCCCTCGAGTAGTCGCAACAAACTATGACTAATGTGTTACGGACAAAATGTGCTTCACTTGCGCATTCTGGCCTGTTCAAATTTTTGCTCATTTTGGGAACAGATAATATATATATATATATATATCCTCAACCCACTTTTAGCGATATTTACAATAAAATTGTATTGCAATTATTCCGTTGTTTAAAAATTAGCAACCTTGGCCAATGTTTTCCTTTTCCCAAACAACTGTTTCCTGTTATGTAGCAAACAAGGCAAACCCCCATATTTCCTGTTGTGCGGCAAACAACTGGATCACTTCAGACAAAAATCTCAAAACCCCAAAAGTTGTTAAGTGCATCAAGTAAAACTCAATTGTTTGTCAAATTCCTTACGAGTCACAATCCATATGCTTTCCCCTTAAAACTGCAGTTTCATCCGGCAGTCATTCTGTTGTGTTATGGTTATTCTAAGTGCAACTCTAAAAGCCATTTTGCATCATTATTTGGAGCTGAAATAGGAAAATTTATGCTCTGTGTTTGTTATATTGCATGTTTTCACATTCCATTTCCAATCAAACTAATAATATTTGCATATATTTTCACTTTCGGCTCCAAGTCCGTGAGGTCCATCCTGCGGGCTGTAGCCCAATACTATACAGATAATAAATCCATACTCGTAGCATCAAGAAAAAGAGAGGAGAATTTGAATGGAATCAAGAAATAGGATAGCCAGACTATGAACATGGTAACTGCAACCACAAGGGTAAAATAAATTACAGCAATCATAAGCCTCCTCTTGCTATTGGCTAAATGCAAAAATGAAAAAAACCAACCTTGCCCGCATGCATATGAAATGGAGAAAACTAAATACAAACCGACTGCTGCTTGATAACCCACATTTCTTGCTACTACACACAGTTTTCAGGATAAAATTTAGCCCACTGGCCAAGGCAAGCATTTAGCTAAAAGCAAAAAGAGAACTAACTCATTCCCTATTAACCCTGGTCGCCACCACCTCTTCCTCCACGACCTCCTATTCTTCCACGCCCACGGCCATAGCTTCTGCCCCCTCCACCTCTGCCTCTCTCATACCCAGCACCTTCAAAAGTAACAAGAGCAGATATTCAGTCGCTGCATTTGATATTTTCACTCAAATCACATATGCAGGATCAACTTTAAGTCAGCATCTCAAATTTTCATATTATGAGGACATGTCCCTAAAACTTGGAAGTTCAATGATACTTAAGAAGAATGTTTAATATTGTACATACGCACGATCTGATATTTAGTACCAATCTCACAAATGTCCATATATAAGCAGTTCAAGCAGTAACACTTACCACGATGACCCCAACTTCTGCCTCGTCCACCACCACGACCCCAATTTGAATAACCACCATTATCTATCAAAGAAGATGGAAAGTGAGGAGCGTTATACTCTTGAAAACACAGCTAACATTTATGATTATAAAACTGAAAGAACCAAAAACTAAGGCATCACAACTTCGAACTTATATTTTTTTACCTTGGTAATTTCCTTGATAGTTTCCTTGATAGTTTCCTTGATAGTTTCCCTGATAGTTTCCCTGATAGTTTCCATATCCATAACCACCCCGGCCCCAGCTCCGCCCTCCTCTCCCTCTACCACGACCACGCCCTCTAACATATGAATCTTAAAATTGAAAGAAATGAATGCATTAGAATAAAAGAATTGCTCAATCATTGTGAAATATCAACTGGGCAGACAATTTACCATCACGAACAGCATTGTATGAAGCACGTGATTGTCTGGGCTGCTGCTGACGCTGTTCCTTTGGTTTTTCCGCAGTCTGTGGAGCTTGGAACCTAGGGGAAAAAGTTTTTCTTATTATACAGTGGGGTGCTCAACTAGAATCAGTTAGCAAGAACACATTCTTTTTTTATACAAGCCAGTGATAAATTCACAGATTAGATCAGCCACATTTAGAATGTCATATCATCAGCAAACTAAAAACAGACTTGTATAGCACACCAGATAAGGATTTGTATTTTCCCATGCCAGAAAAATCTTAAAGCAGCTAAATAACCAGCCACCAATCTTACAGCACAAATCTTAATTTGGTAAACAACAATAAGGCTACATGAACTTACCCAGGAGAATTTTTATCTAGCTCTCTAAAAGACAAGGTAATTGTGATCATCGAGACTTGACGAGTCTGTTCCACACTGCAGCAAGATGTTACCACTCAGATAATAGATATAAAACATAAAACATGCTCAAATTGGTGTGCATAATAGAAAATATAAAAGACAGAACTTCAGAAACATACGGTAAAAGACCCTCTTCAATCGGTTCCCAAACATCGGTTATGCTCACTGAACTGATGACAGTATCTTGATACAAACGAGAATTTCTCCTCTGTATCAGGATAAAAAATAGAGAGTAAGTTTAGTTTGTCCATTTGGAGAAAGAAGAGGCAGGTCAGTTATGTGGGAAAGATATATCTTGTAATGCCAATTTAAAGAGAATATTAAGTTACTAACCTTTATACCCTCTGCAATGGATACTGTCTTACTAATTGCCTGTCCCATTGCTTTCAAGACAACCTCCCTTGCATGTTTCTCCTGTTGCAATATAAAACCAAACATAGTTAAAGGCAACTTAATTAAAAAAAAAAAAAAATCACCAACAACCACACATGAAAAATAATCACAAAACTCTTATTTTGTATAATTGTATTAATAATCATAGAAAATGGTCGTTGTGGTTACAATATCAATTTAAGAAATATGAAGCTTGCATGCACAATTAAGTGTCGCAAGGTCACTGAACACATTGGAAATAATTTATCAATAGAGCCTCTTCTATTTTCATTTTATGAATGCATTCAATTAAGATTTGTCATGGTTATGCTGCTTTTCCATATATGAGATCAGCACTGTAACTATTTTAATATTCCTCATGCCTATCAAAAGGCCAAAAATTTCTAGCTGAAGACAACATATTCTTATTGAAGGACATAATTTCCCAACCAATAGTCCTAATATTCTTTTTCCTCCTGAGATAGGAGAGGAACAGGAGAACAGAGACAAAACGAATGGCAAAACCAAGAAAAACATATTATATAATTGTACCATCTAGTCAGATTAGAGTAACCAAAATTCGACACCGAAACACTAGGGCCATAGTAAAAGAACTGCCATATGTAAAAAATAACCAAATTGAGCACCAAAACCATACTAGGGCTGTAGCAGAACAGCCACATATAATGAACTGTTAAACTAGTTACCGGATATTTTTTTTACCACTTTGACAGTATCACTCCTAAATTATGTTTCTGACACCCAGGCGCAGTTGATCTTCCATTTCACCTCCTAATCCTCACCTATTTAACTGCTTGGTTGTAATATAATGCTAAATCGTAAAGAAACAACCTAAAAACATTCAGCTACCCAAAAAAATCATCAGCCTGAAACCCTGATTATTGAAGAACTCAGACATTAAAATATCCACCTAATGCCTATAATCAAAGAGGCAAAACCAATTCAAGCCAATAATAAAACCCAAAAAATACGTTAACCTAAACAATAAACACAAAACATAAGCAAAAGAGCAAAACAATGAAAACCCATTAACACAAAAGTCTTAGAAATGAAGAAAAAACCATAATTTGAGAAGAACCAACGAAACCATTACACTAATTAACGAAAACCCAGAAAATAAAAAAGCATAACCTAAATATCCAAAACGCAATAACACATTAATGCACCAAAAACTACAGAAAGAAAAAGATAATGAGCGTAAAGGGTACCTGAAGAAGCGATGTAGCGTAGCTAATATAGTTCCTAACAGGTCCACCGGAAGTGATTCGGATCTCGTTTTCATTTATCGGCGATTCAGGTTTTGGCTTCTCAACCCTTGTGTATCTATCCATTTTTTACCCCCTTTTTTTTGGGGGGGGGTTATAGAGAGAGAAAGTGTAGAGATAGAAAACCCTGTTTTTCTGTGGCTTAAAACCCTAAAAACAACACAGTTTCAGAGAAGAAAAAGAGAGAGTGTAAAGGCCTAAAAAGTGCCTCTAAACCCTTAAGCTTTAGGTAAGCCCTTAATTTCCTATTGGGTGATGTGGCCTTTTTGAATGGCACTCTACTGTTTTGGAACTCACTCGATTATGATCCGCGTGTGATACACGGATGGTGGTTATTGGGTTTAGGGTTGTGGTTAAGAGTGGAAAGTGAAGTTGTGAGAGTGAGAATGTGTATTTTATGGTATTAGTTTGGGTTGGGCCAAAAGTAAACAGAAAGAAAGGAGCGAATAGTTGGGCTTTAAATATTGAAATGGAATTGTGAGTTGAAGCTTTATGAAAAAACAAAAGCCCTATTCATTGGTTTTTGCTCATATTGAAATTTGAATGTGCTTTAATCCCATTCATGAGATTGAACTCACAAATAACAAAGTAATTTTGCTTTCTACATGTTTATATTTCATTCATATTTGTTGAATTCAACCCTAATTAAATGTTATTTTATATATAATGTAACGTAAATTGTTAATCATTTCAAAGTAAAACAGTATTTTAAATAAAATTTTTAAAATTTATAATGACCTTATTTGTATAAATGACAAAATAAATTTAATTTAATTTTTTTATTACAAAAAATAAAGTCGAGTATAAACAATTAAAAAATTAAAATATTTAACTTTTTGACAACTTAAATGAGTAATAAGTTTTTATTTGATGTTTCTGATATTGATAGTCACATAATTCCAACTAATTCGAAGTTAGAGTTGAAGGTTGATGTATAAAATTAGAACTCAATATTTAAGGAAATTCAAACAGTTTGTCATAAACCAAACAGATGTTTGTTATTGGCCTTTTTTTTTTTGGTACCACTAACTTTGTATAAATTAGTGCTTAAATTTGTGAGAAAAAAATTTGAAGCTAAAATGATCATCAAATTGCTATTGGCAAATGTCATAACATCTATATCTATATCTATATAATATAATAAAGCTGAGCTCTTAAAATGGTGCTCTTATATCTTTGTCAAATGGCAATATAGATTTGTAGAGTCATTGAAAAGACTTCTAATATCATATATCTCAAAGTTAGCATTCAATTAATGCTCAAAGAGTTTTACCACACCCTTTAGTTTTCTATAACGTTCATGTGTTTTAATTTTAGATTTTTCAATTGCTAAATATTTATTTTGTTATGTAATTTCTATGAATATGAAGAGTTTTCAACATAGTTTGTTTGTTATTCCTATATATGATTTGAGTATGAGGCAAATAGCATATCCTGCATATAATTCCAAATAAGAATTACTACAATCATTTCTTTGAAATTGTTCTTCCACAGAATATCACTTAAGTTATGTGAATTTTCTATGTCTTAAATCTCTCCTAAGCCTCTCGAAGATTGCCAAATTGGATCCTCATATCAAATCCTTCTTAGCAGTGTTGTATAATTTGCCAAGAATCTACCATGTGACAGACCATTTTTTCACATTTCGCTTAATTTTGGCAAGCTTCTCTCTTCATATGTAATTTGCAAACACTATGAACCATAATATTGTAGCGAATGATATTTGGATTGACCTCAGAATTATTTGTTTATTCATATTGAAAGGGAGGAAGAATGACTAAATATAAATTTTCAATTATTTTTTCAAATTGTAAGGTAATTGTAGGCGATGAGGTTTAGAGCGCGCCCAAGTGTTCAGCGACCTTGGCTCATGGCCCATTAGAAATACAACCACAAGCTTTTTGAGCCTGGATCGGAGAAGGAAGTTGCCACCCGGGTAAAATCCGAGATACTTTTACAGCAACTAAAACCCACAGAAGGAGCCCAGCAGCCGTCCTCAGAAATTGAGTTCGAAAACTGGGTATGGACTTTTGGAATGCCCACCCGACCTTGCGATCGGCCTCCGTTCATGTTTTATGTTTTATTATTTTTAATTATTTAATTATTTTTTTTATTAACATACAAAATTACAATTGCCTTCAAACCATTTCTAAATTTTACAATTTAGTCCAAATTGTTAATTAGTCCATTTTTCATGCAATTTTACAACACTTATTCATCACATTCAATTATTCACAAAAACTCATACAACTAGAATAAATAATAAATAAAAACACATGCAAAGAATGAATTACAACCCGATTTAACACACAGAAAATAAATAAATAAAAATGAAACACAACTAGACTGGAGCTAAAAATTAAAACTTGGTGACCCGTGGGCTACTAATTATTTAAGCCTGCAAAATAAGTTAGTTAATTCGCCCAAATAATCTATAAGGAAAAAAGAAAAGAAAAGTGAGTACACTGTCGATGAAAATAATATAAAACGTAAATATACAATAAAAAAATGCGTAAATATCATAAAGGGCAGCCTGGAGGCCACCCAGGCAGCCATGAGGCGACGCCTCTACACAGGCGTCGCCTCATAGTACTGAGGCGAAGAAATATCACCCCAGCACGCTGAGGCGCCGCCTCAGTAGACTTCAGAGGCACTGACAGTATACGATTCAGCAAACAAATATCAATTCACATCCACTTAATCACAAATCATATTACAAAAATTATTTGAATGTCAAATAGACACAAATTATGATTACTTTAAATAATCACCAATTCAAAAAGACATGAAATAAAATCAAAATAAAAGAAAATAAAGTAGAAGAAATTTACTGTTTAAAATAATTTACCCTCAGAAATGCATTGATTGTTGGGAGCCCCAAGATAGTATGAATTTAGATTTGGCTCTTGATTTCAGTAAGAACAACAAGACTATTTTCTGCCTTTTCTTCCTCTTCTTCTTCTTTGTATATTTTTTATGTATCTTCTATTCGGGTTCTTTTTTTTTTTTTTTTTGTAGATTCCCCCATCCTTTTATCCTCTCTCTCCTCTCCTCTCCTCTCTTTCTTCCCCACTTTCTCCACCTCCAGCCTTTTCCATTTGTCTCCACTTCCAGCCCACGTTCCAGAGAAACTTGGAGACAGTTATGCCTTTTTCTAAAAATTTTGACGTTATTTTTTTTTCTGGCAAACCGTAATGAAGCACCGCCTCAGAGGCGTCGCCTCTGTGGAACAAGAACTATAGAGGCAGCGCCTTAGTGAACAGACGACACCTCTATAGCTTTTTGGCTGGGCTTTGGCGGGTTGAACTTGGTGGGTTGAATTTAGTGGGCTGGACTGGATGGGTTGTGAGTTTTCTCTAGAAGGGCCAGGAACTATTTTCACACTATTGGGTCACCTTTTATCCATTTTCATCATCGGACTTTCGTTCTCAGGCTGTGCCAAACTATGTGTCAATAATAATATATGATTTATTTTTCAATTATATTTGTCAATTTAATTTTTAAAAATTAAAATATTTTTTATATAATATTTTTATTCACATTTTTAAATCACTCGTGCAATGCGCAGCATTTGTATATATATATATATATATATATATATATATATATATATTAAAAATGTTATAACATTATATTTAAAATATAATTTAGTTTTTAATTTTTTTAATTAATAGGAAGGTTATATGATCTAAAGTATCGATAAACTACATAACAAAGGTAATATCGACGAATTGCATAGCAAGGGTAGCATCCCTTTTAAATTGATAATGGTAAAATTTAAACCTTACATCTTATGATACCTTTAAAGAGGAGTTCCAATTTACTACTCCTCCACTCAAATTTAATGTTTAATTTTAGTGGTGAAAATAAGGTATAAAGTTGGAATCTCATCACTAATTATTTCCCTTCATTAGTACCAACAACCAAAAAAAATAAATAAATAAAGCAAAACATTATACTTGTGTTACTTGATGATGAGATGGTTTATTGTCCTTCTCAAGTCATTTGCTTTGCCCCTTTGGAACAAATAGCCATGTTCCATTTGCTAGTTGCCATTACCCATTAGAGGCTAATTAGTAGAATCAGCCTGCATCAAGCAATTAGGATATAAACAATGCAAATACACCTTAAGTGGAGATTTAAGATTTAACATTATAAGTTCAGATCTCTCTGAACCCACTTACAAAAAGAGAATAAACAAACCCGCATATAAGTTATAGCATCAGATCATTAAGTCACAGAAGACACTCATGGGCTTGCAGTTCAATCAATAACAGCTGCAAGATTTGATCAACCAAGAACAATGAAAGACGAAAATAATGGCCCTTCTGTTTATTTCATTATCTTTGTTCCATGTAGAATCTTGTGAAAATTGCTGAATATGTAGAATCTGATCAAATGCTTCACTCCAGCAGTATTCACATGGTCTTTTCTGCACTGAATCTTGGATATACCTGTCATGACAGTTTTCAGAATTGGTGTCAAATGAGTTGGTGAGAAATAAGCAAATGAATTCAAGTAAATTAGTAAGCATTCATATTATTATTTTTTTTCTCAATCACTGACATTGAAAACCCATTAGACTTGAATTAATTCAGTTTGATCTTGTATAATCACAAGGGCGACAAAAGTCTCCCAACAACTAATTTAACATGACTACCTACACCGCAACACGAATCCAAAATATCACTTAAGTGAGAATAGTCTTTCTGCAAACTGATTTCAATAGTTGTTGACTTGTTGGTGTAAGAATTAATGTGAAAAGTGTAGTTAGAATTAAGTACTGTTGTGCTGTTATATGCTTGAAGCAAGAATTTAAGGGCAAGCAGAGCTTGATGGTTTCAACTTTTTCCTAACATCCAAAAAATCTCCAAGGTGTGGTCTAATCCTAAAATAGAGCTAGCAAGAATACCATAACTCATGCAATTAGACTCAATGCACTTGTGGAATGGCATGAAAATAATTCGTGTCAGAAACGATGTGTCAAGTTCTGCTTAGCAGAAATTTGCATAGCAGATAAATAGAAAACTAGAGACAACTACAAGAGAAGGAAGAAAACAATTAATCCACTTGGAAGTTTTCGATATGGCTATTCATAAAATCCAGTTACACGAACATATGACTTTGATTTCAAGTTCTTTAGAAAGCTTTACTAGTTACATTCACCGCAACTATTGTAGCATTATAAAGAGTGCAGTGGACTCAGCTTGCCTTGATGAAAATGATAGCCACAAGCCAGGGCCATCAATTGGTTGCTCCTACACTAACAAGAACAACCACCTCTAGAGTACAACAACCATACATTATGATTGAAAAAACTTTATAAATCTAAGTTATAGCACCAGATTTTTCTAGCTAAACAAAATTTAGTAAGATTTATTCGTGGGGTATTCGGCAATTCCTCTGATATTTGAACCAATTTTTGGAAATATTTCAGCAGATTCAATATTGCACAAAACCAAGAATAATTATGGGTACCAGAAGATGGAACAGTGAGATTGTAGCATATAGATATAGTATCTAGGAGAAGCCAAGCATTCGCACCAAAGATTAATGGAGAAAGAAAGCAGGTGCTGCAAATGCAGTCTAAAGAAATATTTAATCTCTAATGATTCAATCACAAAATATTTTAACTATTCATATATATATGACGCTGTAATGGACATAACATGAAGTTAAATTTATCATCAGTCACAGTACAACAAACATGGTTAGAAATTAAGGCATAATCTAAATCGGAGTTAATTGCTGCAACCTATTCCATAAAAGAAATAATTCAGCCAATAAGAAAGCGGTTTAGTGGCTACTTCTCTCTAACGGCATCATGAGAAAGGATTCGAATTCTATCATTATTGATTAATAAAATTAACTTACACTTGATTTAAAAAAGAACTGTCCTTATTAAAAAAAAAAAAAAAAGTAAAAACAGAAAAAAGGCATACTAGAAATTATATAATTGTAGGATCTAGGCATACCAGGTAGAGAAGCTACTCAATCAGACATAGGCAGAGATACATCATGTTCTTCCTCTTCACCCAGAAAAATATTTTGTGGTGAAACTGTGGAACAAAAACTGATAACTTTATGAAACTTGTTGACAGGAGATGGCAATTGGGGCACTCTCCTCCAGCAACATTTACCAGTCTCACTAATAATCTGACAAATACAAGCAGGATACTTCTTATGAGACTCTTCATTGAACACATAAATTATATTCCCCATTCCAACACATTTCAAGCTTGCAAATTTATCATCTTCCTCATTATCGACCAACCCATAAAGCAAATGTTGAGGCATGATTGCAATTTCACTAAATTCCATACTCTTCTCATCAATATTCCACAAATTAAAAGATGGCCCTTGTGGTCCATTGCACATACCAGCCAGAACAAGCATTTCTTGACAAGCAATCAAGAACCCGAAAAGCACACCAGGTGGTCTTAATGTTTGTACTGGACTCCAAATATGTTTCTCCAAATCAAAAAATGAAATGAAGAAAGTGTATATACCAAAGATATAGAATCTTGATCTGAAGAGGGCAGATGATAAAGTTTGAGAAGAGTTGTTACCGGAGCGAAAATCAGCCGGCAAAGGAGGACAAATATCCCAAGAGTCATTGTAAGGATCGTATATTTCAACAGCTAACCGATCTTCAATATCAACCAAGTTACCAATAAATCTTACACCACCAACAACAATGAAATGGGGCTTGGAAATGGAGCAAGAACATGAACAAGAAGTGCGACTCAGTTTTTTATTATCATTCAAGAAAACACCAACGAGAGGATTGATTCTTGAAAAACATAAAGGAGAGGTAGATTTCCAGCGAGATTTAAGAACAGGAGAGAAAGCGAAAGAAGCAACAGTTGAAAAGAGGAAGCTATTAGAGCCAACGATATCATGGGAAGGGAAAGGGAAAGAAGGAAGGCGAAACCAAGAATTTGAAGATGGGTCAAAGGCAAAAGATTGATTGTTTTTAGAGGAAGTGTTATGGAGACCGTGAAGAAAGAACCAAGGAAGATGGTGGTGAGGACGACAAGGGAAGGTAGGAGCTGAGATCAGTGAGTGCCAGAGCTTGCAAACTGAGGATGCACGAAGAAGAGATGGGATAGGAAGGTAGGATAATGTTAGTTCTATAAGGTCTGAGCTAAATGAAGAAAATGGTTCAGACATTGTTCAGAGTTTTTTTTTTGTTAGTTGAAGAAGGTAGATAGGAGAAGGGGGAGAAGAAGGTGATGAAAGGAGATGTGAAAATGGTGGTTGAAGAGGTAGTTGGGGAGTGGAGAAGAAATAAAAATAATATCACATTTAAAGTAGGGGATAGAATGCTTAAATTTGTCACAGATGAGCATTAGTCAATATATTGAGGCTACCTGATACCGAAATTTATGATATTAAAAATAATTTTTTATTCATAAATTAATAATAAATTTTCAATTATATAAAATTATTTTTTTTAATAATTATATATCTTAAATGTATTTAAATATTTTCTATTTAGAAATTCAGATAAATAGTGTAACCTTTCATTAAATTTTATGTGAAAGTATTCTATAATAGTAAATTTCGTATTTAAATTTTTATTAAGTTAACTTTAGTCACAATGTATGAACAAAAGTATCTCATAATTTTTTTATAAAATATTTAGATATTTTTAATTAATTAATTAATAAATAAATATAATATATGTAAAATATTATATCTAATCATTAATTAAGAATTATATAAAAGATTATAGTGCATAACAAGAAGAAAATAATTGCAACAACAAATCTTTCACATGAATTCACCCTTTTTTTTTTTTCAGTCTAACCAAACAATGAATAGTTTATTTTAAGGGTAAAATGGCCACAAGTCAAGGCAATTTTGCATTTGAATGACAAAATTGATCACTAATGTAATTTTATTCCTCGTAAATAGCTCAAATAAGAAAGGTACAGACATCCAGTTGTGGAGACCAGGATTGATCCCTCGTCTCTCTTAATTTTTCTTTTATAGTGTTGACAATTAATCACTTTATAAAATGTTAAAAAAAAATTATTGTCTTTTTATATAAAAAAATAGTTAATTTATTAACTGGACCAAATAATTTATAATTCAAATATATATAGGTGGCTACAATTGAGAGATTTTCTAAGAGTTAGGAAGCATAGGAAATGTAGGATGAGTGCTACAATTTAATGGTAGGACATTGATTTGTGCTCCCACACTACACTACATTTCAGATTAATTAGTTGCTTGATGACCTCTTCTTCTTATTATATGTCTGTACATCTAAACCTAATCATCATCTAGACTTTCGGTTTATGTTATGACCAAAAAAAAACAAAGACTTTCCTTTTATGTATTGTCACATTTACATCTTTGGGCCATATTGTTCCAAAAAAGAATTAGTATATGTTGAGATTAAAGCACCCTTTTTTTTTTTCTTAATGTTAATGTTTATATCTTTTTTTTTTCTTAATGTTAATGTTTATATTAAGATTTATTTTTTGTTATATAAAATGTTTGCATACAATTAAAGTATATAAACGTTTGCGCAATTAACATATGATTCGCAAAGCACACAAATTTGGAGAAAAAAATTGAAGTATATAGATAGCTATAGGCGGCGGGGTTCAGCGCGCGTCTAAGTGTTCGGCGACTACGGTACTGTGTGGACTCAGGATCCACTAGAAATATAACGTTGGGCCTTTTTAAAGGGCTTTGGTTGGAGAATGGAGTCGCCACCCGGATAAAATCCGGGACATACTTTACAGCAACTGGATTCCACGGAGGAAGCCCAGCAGCCGTCCTCAGAGATTGGGTCCGGAAACTGGGTATGGGCTTTTAGCGGCCCACCCGACCTTGCGATCGGCCTCCATTTGTGTTTTATGTTTTATTATTTTTAATAAATTAATTATTTCTTGAATTACATGCAAATGACTATTTTAATTCAAACAATTGTCAAGTTTTACAATTTAGTCCAAATTGATTAATTAGTCCAATTTACATGCAATTCTAGGTCATGATCCATACATCCATTCAAAATAATTAATCAAATAAATAACAAAACAGGAATAAAGCATACAAAGAAATGAGGGAGGAGAAAAGATTACAAATCCCACAATTAAGAATAATTTAAATAAAAAAAATTCTAAGAATTCTAAAATAATAGAAAATGTCCATTATTGCTGTCCCTGCATCATCTTTAAGAATTCAGTAATCTTCAGGCGTCATAAGAATTCTACAAAAGCAACTCAAAAATAAAATAAAATGAAAAGAAATCAATTTAAAGAGTCTGCGAAACAGAGCCGGCGCCTCTTTAGGAAGAGAGACGTCGCCTCTATGAATTGAGAGGCGGCGCCTCTCTTTAAAAGGCGGCGCTTCTTAATAGAGGCGCCGCCTCTGTATCTGTAGAAATTACACAGCAGAAAATAACCGAATCGAATAAGCATAAGAAAAGGGCCTAAATATTACCAATTACAGTCATAAAACCAATATAACTTTAACAAATATTTAAATAAATATAAACTACGATTCTAAAACAATCAAAGATTAGAATGAATGAAATTTTAAACAAAAACTAAAGAAAAGAAATAAAAATTTACTAAGAAATCAAATTTGAAATTGATTTGGCCCTCAGAAATGGTGTTTGAATGAGTTTTCTTGCTCCTGGACTTCATATTCTTTTCCTTTTTTTTTTTAGCTTTTTTTTCTTTTTTGTTCTTTTTGTTCAAAGAAACTTGCCAACCCCTTTTTTCCCTTTTTCTTTGATTTTTATAGAGGTTTTCTACCTCTAAGGTTGCCCTAAACCTTCCACCTCCTCTCCTATGAACGTGGAGGAGGAGTTACAGAGTGGGGGAATCCCACGTTCTGTCATTAATGCCCATTAATATTTTTTTTCAGCTCAGACACGAAGAGGCGCCGCCTCTATGGCTAGAAGCGCCGCCTCTTTGCCACAGAGGTGGCGCCTCTGGGCTCCTGAAGCCCATAGGCCTGATTAACATGGGCCCAAATCCATTGGGCCACGTGGGGCAATCATTCTGGGCTAAACTTTTTTCTTATTGGGTCCAAACTATTATTTTTAATTAAATTAAATTTTTTAAAGGAATTAGAATCTAGTTCCTTAGCAATTCGGGCTTATCTGTCATTTATCATCATTGGGCTTTTGTCTCGTGGGCCGGGTCAAACCATGTGTCCACAGTTTGCCCCCCTGCTTTTCAAAAATTGAAATGCAAGCAATGTAATGAGATTTATGAAAAAGCACATGCAAGCATTACAACGAATGATGAAAAAGCAAATAGAATGCAAATAATGAAGAAAGATTCCAATCTTCAAAGTGAAGTGTGTGAAAAAAGTTCTGATTCTGTTCCGTTAGCCTTGATGTTCAAAATCAAGAGGATTTTAATCAGAAAAGTAGTCTCGTGCCGTCAGCCTTGATGTTCAAAATCAAGAGGTTAGAGACTTATTATTAGAGTTTCCGCCCGTCAACCTCAGAGTTAACTATCCGAGAGGACATCCCAAACCAATTCCGTCAGCCTTGATGTTCAAAATCGAGAGGAAAAATTCAAACCGTTAACCTTGATGTTCATAAAATCAAGAGGTTTTTTTGAAAATATTTCAAGCCATCAACCTTAATATTCAAAATCAAGAGGCCTTTGAAAATATTTTAAGAAAACAATGAGTCATATCACCACTTCGGGTGTTAGGCAAAAAGCGAGTGCAATGGGCCATATAACCACTTCGGGCGTTAGGCGAACACAAATGAAATGAGTCATTTAACCAGTTCGGGTGTTTGGCAAATGAAATGAAATGAGCCGTATAACCACTTCGGGTGTTAGGCTGGACAAATGAAATGAGCCATTTAACCTCTTCGGGTGATAGGCGAATGCAAATGAAAGGAGCCATATAGCCATCACCAGCGTCAGGCGAAAGTAAGTAAAACAAACCATATAGTCGCTTCGGGCGTCAGGTGAAAAACAAGTGAAATGTCATGTAGCCGCTTCAGGAATTAAGGGAAAATAAGTGAAAAAAGTCATATAGCCACTTCGGGTATCAAGCAAAGACAAGGTAAAACGAGCCGTGTAGCCACTTCAGGCATCAGGCGGAAATAAAGTAAAACAAGTTGTGAAGTCACTTCAGACATCAGACAAAAATAAAGTAAAACAAACCGTGTAGCCACTTCGGGCATCAAGCAAAAACAAAATAAAACGAACCAAGTAGCCACTTTAGGTGTTAGGTGAAAAATGAGTGAATTGATCCGTATAGCCGCTTCGGGTGTTAGACAAAAATAAATGAAATGAGCCGTATAGCCGCTTCGAGCGTCAGGCGAGAGCAACAAAAATGAGCCATATAGCCACTTTGAGCGTCAGGCGAAATTTTTTTTTTTTTAAGGTAGCTGTCAACAGACAACTGAGCTAATGCATGTATGATTGTATGCTCAAAAACTTGTGAAAATAATTTTAACAAACACAACTTCGTGTGATGCATGTATGTATGAGATTCAAAAGTGAGTTTTGCAAGACAAATGACTGGTCAAATGTCTCTTCCATTTAGAGCTTATCTTGGGAAATTGGTTTTTCTTTTATCGTAGAATCCAAATCTAAGAATTGAGTCTATCATAGACTACCATTGAGACCAATATTATTGGAAATAAAATTCGAGACCCTCCATAATTAGAACAAAATGACGACACAATAAATACTTCTTGACTTGATTGCGGTCTAAGAGTGCCTGCTTATTGCAAGACTGTCATGATGATGCTCAATGAGAAAGAGACACTCCAGTTGCCCCCCAGTAAGATTTTGCTACCTTTAAAGACCACTTGTTTGTCTCCCAGCTTGAAATTGCAACCATTTTTTATATTCCCTCTTTTGCATAGGCTGCCCTCTTTCTGAGGGTTTCCGAACCTAGCTGGGTCTTTCATCTTTTTTTATTTTTATTTTTTTTATCTTCCCTCTTTTGCCTAGATTGCTCCGTTTTTGAGAGTTTTCAATCTAGCTGGGTGGTTGTAATATCATTGTAGATGACCGACCATTTTTTCTGTAAAGCACGTCGTGCACAATGTCCATGCGGCTGTAAGTTGCT
>CATIWO010809390.1:0-14167 GCA_949673435.1 Macaranga tanarius | reverse complement strand
GCTTATCTGGCTTAATTACGGTTTGTCTTGCAGGCCTTTAACTTTGCATTCAAAGATTACTTTAAAAGCCTTTTCAACTTTAAGAAGGACAGAGAGGGATACTGGAAGTGGTTTGCTGGTAACTTGGCATCAGGTGGTGCTGCTGGTGCCTCTTCTCTTCTCCTTACCTACTCATTGGATTATGCAAGAACTCGTCTTGCGAATGATGGTAAATCTGCTAAGAAGGGAGGAGAGAGGCAATTCAATGGTTTGATTGATGTCTACAGGAAGACTCTGCGATCAGATGGTATTGCTGGACTTTACCGTGGATTCAACATTTCATGTGGTGGCATCATTATATATCGTGGTCTGTATTTTGGAATGTATGATTCTTTGAAGCCAGTACTCCTGACAGGAAAGCTTCAGGTTCGTACATTATGCTTCTTCTCTTCTAATGCTTCAGGAAAGCTACTCAATTACTGGGCTATCATTAATCAGTCTCTTATATAACGTTTTGGTTCTTGATAATTGATATATTGATGATTTCAGGATAATTTCATGGCAAGCTTTGCTCTTGGTTGGGTGGTGACAACTGGTGCTGGTCTTGCCTCGTATCCCATTGACACGGTCCGCAGAAGAATGATGATGACATCAGGTGAAGCTGTCAAGTACAAGAGCTCCTTGGAGGCATTCTCTCAAATCATTAAGAACGAGGGTGCTAAATCACTTTTCAAGGGTGCTGGTGCAAACATCCTCAGGGCAGTAGCTGGTGCCGGTGTTCTTGCTGGATATGACAAGCTTCAGGTTCTTGTGTTCGGAAAGGCTTATGGTTCTGGTGGGGCCTAAAGAAAAAAAAAGTTCTGTTGATGCCATAGATGATGATGATGATGAAAATTTTTCTGTTCAAGTATTTATCAGTGTGATTCTTTGCAAAATAAAATAGAAATCATTGTATCATACAGTTTGAGTGATTTTTATTCTTGTAACTCCTCATTTATTTTGAATATATACATGCAATTCTTTTCAAGGGTTACTATAATTTTTAAACGAAAAACCAGATGTGTACTAAGCTTATAATCTTAATGTTATTGAATTGAAATGTTCAAATCAATGTTAGGAAAACATGCCACTCCAAATTTTTAAAAACAACTATAAAAGATTAAAAATTAGTAACTACATAAAATAAATATAAAACAATGCAGTCTATTGGGCAATATATCAAATTAAATTACATTTTTTAGTGCTAATATTAAATTATTAACTTAATAAATTCTATTATTATCTTAATTTATTTTAAATTTTTAATAATTATTAGTCTTTTTCCAAAAAAAACTAATGTATTTTTAAAATTTATTATTAAATGTTGAAATAAAATAAACATAAGTACTTAAGGATTTAAATGAACAACAAAGTTTGTTAGAGGGCTAAACAGAAATTTGAAGTACAAAATAAAAGCCTAAATTTAAAAGGAGCATAAGCCTCCAATTTCTCCCTTGCAGCCTCACTCTCATTTGCTGTAAAATAGCATAGCATCACTCCTTCTCCTTGTTTCACTCTGCACCACTCGCTCGCACCCTTCAACAAAAAGAAGAAGAAGAAATATAAAAAGGGCAACGTTCTTTTTTGTTAATTGGCGTTGCTGATATTCCGGATTCTTGTAGATGTATATGGTTCCCTGTTTCTTCATCATATATCTACTCCTCTTCACATTTTTCCCATCTCTGTCTCTTTGATCTGTTGCTCCCTTTAACATCATTTTATCTTTTCTTAATCTAAGGAATCAAAATTTGAAGGGTCAGTTTGTTTTATTGCTATTTTCTTTAATATTGGATCGTACAATCATCCATGAACATAAATGGCTGTTGTCTGTTTTTTCTTTTCTTGAAAAAAAAGCTTGTGTTATCATTTCTATTGGGTGATAGCTTTTGTAAATTGTTTTCTGGGCATGTTATATTAGTCGTAGAATTTTAAAAAATTTGTTGAATGATATTTAGAATGATTCTTTTGCAGCATTAAAGTTTTGAGTTTTTTTACGAGTAAGTGTTATATCTCAGAATGTCAATTTGTTTGGTGATGCTTGCAGAGTTCTATTATTAAGGGAAAAAATGGCTGATAGGCAGCAATACCCATCCATCATGCAGAATGTGGCCAGCCAGGTCCATCTCAGTTCTAGCCTGTCCCATGATGTTCTATATCGATATGGGGGCTCTCAAAGACCCGCCCTGCATCAGAGGCAGTTTACCTATGGGAATTACCGCAATGCAGCATTCCAGTACCCTATGACTAGGGTGTGCCAAGCCTCCCCTGATCTATCATTGGTTGCATCAACAGCCACGCCAATGATTGTTCAGGCCCCTTCAGAAAAAGGGTTTGCTGGCTTTGCTATAGATTTTCTTATGGGTGGAGTTTCTGCTGCCGTGTCTAAAACTGCTGCAGCGCCCATAGAGCGTGTGAAGCTGTTGATCCAAAATCAAGATGAGATGATCAAGGCTGGTAGGCTCTCTGAACCTTACAAGGGAATTGGAGACTGTTTCAGCCGAACAATCAGAGAAGAGGGAATGATGTCACTGTGGAGAGGGAACACAGCCAACGTCATCCGTTATTTCCCCACTCAGGTTTGTTGTTTCTTCCTTTGCAAATAAGTACTTCACTTAACTGTTGCCTTTTCTTTCTTTGGGTTTTAATCTTTTTCTCTCTTGCCTATCAACTTACTCAATTGTTTCTCCTCCAGGCATTGAACTTTGCATTCAAAGATTACTTTAAAAGGCTCTTCAACTTTAAGAAGGACCGTGATGGGTACTGGAAGTGGTTTGCTGGTAACCTGGCATCCGGTGGTGCTGCTGGTGCCTCTTCCCTACTCTTTGTCTATTCTTTGGATTATGCTAGAACCCGTCTTGCCAATGATGCCAAGGCTGCAAAGAAGGGAGGGGAGAGGCAATTCAATGGCTTGGTTGATGTCTACAGAAAGACTCTGCAATCAGATGGTATTGCTGGGCTTTACCGTGGATTTAACATTTCATGTGTTGGCATCATAGTATACCGTGGTCTGTATTTTGGAATGTATGATTCTTTGAAGCCAGTTATCCTGACGGGAAAGCTGCAGGTTGGTACATTTGTTTTGAGTTTTATTTTTTTTATCTTCTAAGTTTTAACAGTTGAATATCTTTGCTAGTATTAGTAAGGTAAAATAATTTCTCATGTATTTGTTCTTTTCTCTTATGATGATTTCAGGATAGTTTCTTTGCTAGCTTTGCCCTTGGTTGGGTTATCACCAATGGTGCTGGCCTCGCATCATACCCAATTGACACTGTCCGCAGAAGAATGATGATGACATCAGGTGAAGCCGTCAAGTACAAAAGTTCACTTGAAGCATTCTCTTTGATCCTTAAGAATGAGGGAGCCAAATCCCTCTTCAAGGGTGCTGGTGCAAATATCCTTCGAGCAATTGCTGGTGCTGGTGTGCTTGCTGGATATGATAAACTTCAGATGATTGTGCTTGGAAAGAAGTATGGTTCTGGTGGGGCATAATTAAGACTCTATCTTCTTCATATTATGCAGCCATAAATGCTGATGAAAATTTTGCAGTTATTCAAGAATATATTTGGCTTTCAGGATCGTTGTTTCTGTAATACTTCATTTGCTATTAATTTATAATATTCAATTGTAACTTTCCTTTTAAGTTTGTATTTAATTTGTGATTGAATTATGTGAAGATAAAAATAGTCAAAGTATAATTAAGCATAAAGCCCTCTGACTTGAGAAATACCTTCTTGTATATGAAGCTTTCTCTTTAACCCCAGAATGTAGTTACCTACGATTCAACTACTTAGCATTTGGATAACTGGTCGGAAGTTGCTGATTTTTTGCCTGTTTGGTCTTTTAGGAGGCTAATTTAGAGCATTTGGTAAAACAATATGAACAAAAACTATTCGCTTAACAGATTATCTGTTTAGCTCAACAAAAGACAAACAAATCCACTATCTGTCCGAATTGGCTATATCTTGTCTGAGATCATGTATGCATGTAGGTTTTGGTCCAAAACCTGAAGATGAGACCCTAGAGGAGAGACTGGAAATTATGCCACTGGAAACATAAAAATAAAAGGGCCCATCTGGTACCAAGGCCTAGTTTTTTGTTTTCTGTTGTGCAAGATGAACAAGACAGGCCAGTCTATTACTTAGCCGGTCAAATAAACTCTTTGGAGGTTATTCTATGTCGAGATGTGATCAAGAGCCTCGTGATAAGTGAGGACAGGAACAGCTGGAAATCATCCTGAGGGCTAATTATACCTGGCTAGTGTTTTAGGTGGACAATTCAATTTTCTGCTGAGACCAGTACGCTTAATTGACAGATCAGTGCATGCAATAGTGAATAGTTCAATTGACTTCATAATTATAGATTGTTAAAATTTACAATGTCAGTATGTTTCTAAAATGCCTCAAGTTCTCAGGCCTCATGCAAAAGTGAGTTTGCTCTCAAACAATGGTGCATTATACAAGACAATTAAACTCTCCTTAGTTAGAAGATCCACAGAATGCCTGCGGCGTTGACTATAAGTGATCACGGACATTTAAAGGGACTCGGGATTGAGTCTAATCCCTACTTGCCGACAAGATACAGAAGATCCATCGAACAAGAAATTGCACTGAAAAGAACCCATTATGTGAACTTGTGTGTTGTGTCATAATGTCCACAACATAAATAGAATTCCTACAAGAGCAGCAGTGTGTGTTGGGATGATAAAACTTGTCTCCATAATGTTAGAAACAATAATTACTATAACCGTCAAAGCAATGAATGCCATGGTTAAACACTGCCTATTAAAGGTGTTCACAATCATTGCAAGAGCAAAATCATAAGGGAGTGGGGGCTGAGCCCCTGAGGGAAATGCGTATATAGTATTAAGTTGACCTTTAGACAAATGTGCAACTCTTGTGCATCCAAAATTTTCATATGCCAGTGGGGGCAAAAGTGTTAGTCTTTTTGGGTTGATAATAAGTTGGTTTTGATCAAATTTAGGCACATATTTTAGGCAATTTTATTTTTTGAAACTTAGTGAAATGTGTTTCACTATCATACAGTACTCAAATTTATCGAAATTATTATCATTTAATTACTCAACTTTCGACAATTAATCTTGCTTGTTATGAAATGGTAAATAGAAACACAATAGCACTTTCGATAAAATTGTGTTGAGACACAAAAGCGTAGGAGGGGAATAAATAATAGATCATTGCTTGCACGCTAGGTTATGTTCATTTCTTTTCTGTTTCTTTGTCTTCTTTCTTTTCCTCCCACATGCCTGACAGCCTTTTATTTTATTTTTTTTGGCTCTATGGTCAGGCCACGGATTGTGCTGTGCATATGTGTCCATAGCATTGGCCAATTGCTAACTCAGGAACAAAATTATCCCATGAAAATTGATTGTACAAGAGAACTATTGGGATGCACAAATACCCCTTTTTACTCTGCCCTGTTCCGGCCTGCTTTGCATCTTCTTAGACGTGTTAAATAGCAATGACACATCAGGCTCACAAGAGTGCAATCTTCCCCTTTTTCTATTTTATCGAGAACAAGAACTGGCCAGAAAGATAGAAAGAAACAACAGCCAGTCCAAAAAGCTTAGGCTTAGCTAGGTGTGGCCACGGTTCATGAACCGGCCGGTTCCGGTTCGGAACCGCCGGTTCACAGTTCGACCTAAGGTGGAACCGAACTGGAACCGGTTTAACTCCGGTTTTAAACCGGTCAGTTTTGGTTTATTTGGTTCGGTTTTTACGCACTATAAAAAAGTTGTATTATTTTAGAAAACAAAATATACGACGAGTAAAAGAAAATTATTTAGAATTTTATAAAGAGTTGTAACTTGCATTTTTTGAATTTTTGACATAATTTATTTTTTTCATAAAATGAACCTGAACCGGCTGGTTCCGAACCGAAACCGCCGGTTCACGGTTCCAGAATGGTAGAACCGGCCCTGAACCGGTCCCACCCTCGGTTTAGAGCCGGTTCAGCCCGATTCCGGATTTAACCTGTTCCGGTTCTAAATTTGACCGGGCTGGTTCCGGTTCGGTTCCGGGCCGAAAACGGCCCTTGGCCACCCCTAGGCTTAGCTACTTGTTTCAACTGCTAGTGCTAGCATGTATATTAAGTGTTTGAACGTTTTAATGCAGTCCACATTTATTTTTCCTCAGCTACATCTCTGAAACACATCAAAATAATAGGCTAAATGGAGTTGGTACGTATACAATTGTGGCATTTATGGTTTCATTGCACTTTCATCAAATTTGTTGTGAAACTTAAAGTAGTACAATAATATTTTCATTCACTTCTTCTCAAATTATCCACCTAATTAATAAATGTTCATAGAAAATTTGTAATTTAGTTCATATATAGATGAACAAATTTAGGACAATGAACAGGATTGTGATGAAAAGATTCCATGAGGTGGTGGGCCTAATTAGGGGTGGGCAAAAGTCAGTTTCGGTTCAAAATTGAACCAACTGAACTGAAAAAACCGATTAATCGAATTTTCTGAAAATTTATAATCAAACCGAACCGATTATAGACTAAAAACCAAACCAACTTGGTTCGATCCTGTCAGTTTTTCGGTTTATTAATTTTATTATTTATTTGTTTATTTATTTAATAATTTTTTAAAGTGTATTCTTTAATCATATAACTAAAAATATTTTTTATTTATAAACTTAATATTTATGTATAATTTTTCTAAATTATTACATTTTATTTAATATTTTCTAATATATATATATATATATATATATATATATATATATATATATCGGTCAATTTTTTTTTTTCAAACTCAAAACTGAAACCGAACCTACTGACTTTTTTCAGTATCTAAAACCGAAACCAAACGGAAACGGTCAGTTCGGTTAATCAGTTTTTGATTTTTTTGCAGACCTCTGGGCCTAATGAGTACCATTTTTTTTCTTTTGGAATAATTGCCCTGTGAACCTTAACAAACAAGCACATGAGAATTCCCTTTTGGGTCCACAGCAATCCAAAATATATACAAAATTGGACCTCTTGAAAACTATATGCTTAATGTTAATTTTCTTCAATATCTAATAATATTTGCTTTAAACAATAGTGGCCCATTTGATCAAAATTATAATTAAGCATGGATATGAATGAGTCCAGGCAAAGCAAAAGCAAGCTTTTTTTTTTTTATCTTATCTTCAATGAATGTGTGTGCTTTGCGGATTGATTCTTAACCAACCAAACTTAACTGACACCAACTTCCCCTTGTGGAGATGGCTTTTGGTGATCTCCCCTTTAACCATAATATATCACATGGGTCCATTTTCTAATACACAACCCAACCACTCTCTGCAATTACCCAACCAAAATGCCACCAATTACCATTTCCTTCTTTATACAACATTGGGCCCTTTTTCACCCTCGGGCTCTTTTTTACTTCAAAAAATTGTTACCTATTCCCATTATATTACACTGACTATTAAATATATATTTATGTATTTAATTTACTGATTGCAATGGATAATTAGTAGCTAATATGGTGTGATTCAGGCTTTTTAATTTTATCAACAATATCTGCTTGATAAGCACAGCAAGTGGCAATAAGGTCAGCTTGTTAGGTCACTAGAAATTGGAATTTAGCAATATGAATAGATTTAGGCAAGAAAACTTTTGTTTCTGAAATTAATCAGTTAAAAGTAGATATAACATTTTCTTGGGAAAAGGTGGCGCCACCATATTTTATCACTGAAATTATACCGCTGAATTGGAATTAACTATATTATAAAACGTGGCAAACATATATATATATATATATATATGGTAGTTTATTTGAAGACAAAACAACACTATTAGAATTAGCGGAGCAAGTAGTGTTATTTAACCATGATCTATTTTGTCGTATTAAATTAGTTAGGAAATTTTTTTTATCGATTTTATAATTTTTTTTAAAAAAAAATGTATTAATTAGAATCTAATAAATTTTAAATATTTATAATTTTAAAAAAGTAATGAAAATTTTAAATTTTTAAATTTACACATGAAATTATTAATGAATAATACATATTTACTCCAATTATTAAATCTCAACCTATTGAATAAAGTATTAAATTAATTAAGTAATAGAAAATACCCCAAATTAAAAACTGAAACCAGTGAAATGTGTATATTGAATTATCTAAAAATGGATTATATAAAAAAAAAAAAAGGTAAATTTTCAAAAAAAAAGTAAAAAATGTCCAATCAAATAAATTTTATAGGAAAAAAAAAAAAGTAATAAGCTGGCGTCGTACAGAATCATTACTTCTTCTTCAACGCAGCATAAAGGCGCCACACGCCATTAACTGTCGACGTGGAGCGAGAAGAGGAAAATGAGAGGGTGACAAAGCTACCACAACAAAGAAGACGAAAGACGAAGAAGCAGTAACAGAGGAAGCAGAAGAAGGGGAGAGAGTGTGTGTGTGTGTGTATTGTAAGGTGATGTGTTAGCTAAGTAAAAAGCTTTAATGTCGGTTTTCATACTCTCTCTGTTTACCTCTAAAAGAATCTCATCTCTTTCTCTCTCTCTCTCTTTTCTTTTGATTATTTTACTTTTTAAAAAAGTTAATTTAATAAGAAACCTTATGATTCTTATTCTTTCTTTATATATAATTTCTGTTTGATCCGCTTTTATCTTTCTTGGAGATAATTTCGCTTCTGCTTCACGCGATACCACATTTTCTCCGTTTAGTTTCATTCATTTTTTTTATTTGTTTTATTACAATAAAAATTTCATCTTTTTCTCTGTAATTCGGTTTAATCTAATCAGGTTAGCTCTAGTTTTGATAGCAATATGAAGATCAAATCAAATTCAACCGATCAATGTGGAAGCATTACTGATTATATGTTGTTGTTGTTGTTGATTTTATCATATTCGTGCCTTTTATGCTTCTTTTGATGTTGATTTTGTTGTGCATTTCTATTTCTTTTGCAGGACTTGATGTGAGCATTATTGTGCTGAGTGATTTTTTTTTTTGGGGGGGGTTTGAATTTTAGAGAGTGAGTAGGTTTGGCTATCTGTGATTATGTATCTGTTGATGCATTTCTATGTTGTAATTAAATTTCTGATTTTTATGCATTTTTACTGTTGTGGGTGCAGGTTACTAGTGTTTTGAAATGAGTTGGAACTCGCATATGGAGGTTCAGTATGCTAACTCTAGCTATCCTTATAATTCAGCTGGTAGCTTTATGGAATACTTCGAAGGCCTTACCTATGAACATGTGAATTTTATTTTTGACGGGGCTTCTCATATTCAGGTGGCTTTTATATATGATGGCAATCTTATGTTTCCAAATTGTGTATGGATTGATTAGGAAATTATCTCTCTTTGTATTTTAATATGTGGCGATGGTTCTTCTTTGGCATGTGTGGTGACTGTTGTTTAATTTTCATGGTAAAAGGAGATATTGTTGTTGAATTTTTCTAGTGTGATTGAATGTTTCTTTTTATACTTGTGCAGGAAAGTATATACCCCTCCATGAATGCGAATTTCTATAAGTTCGGCGTGTCCCAACCTGGGAGTAGTTCGTATTATGATCATAGTCATGCTTATGAGGTCCATGATCACAGACCTCAAATTGATGACTATAGAAGGCCACTAGAGAATTCTTCAAGAATGACCGATGCTCCAACAGCTGCAGTAAATGCAGAATGGGAAGGAAATGAAAATCCAACTGCCCAAAGCATTTCTGTGGAATGTAAGTTATGATTCATTTTGGTGTTACTTTTCTGAATGAAAAGTTTAACTAGTCTGCTTTAGGCAATGATAGTTTATGTAACCTTCCTTCTATCGACGGATGGAAAGAGGAAAAAATGATTGGAGGAGGGAGGAAGGAAAGACACTGGAAGAGAATCTCCTGGATTTGATTGTTCTCTCAATGGGATTTTATGATATTCTGGGAAACAGTACAATTAGAGTCTTCCATCTATGAGCTTGAACTGTGATCTCTATCAAAATCCTTATTCATTCAAGACCAAGAACAAAGTCGAAGAAACAGCCTTGCTTTGTTCTTCTGCAACAACCACCTTCTTTTAAATCCTTCCCCTGAACATCCATTTTTATAAACTACTTATAATAGTTGTAGCTAAATATCTTATGCTACCACCATCAGCATTATTGTTTTTCCTATCATTATAGTCTTATTTCACTATAATTCAGGATAAACATCCTTTATAATCTCCCATCCTTAAATGAGATGGATCAACCATTGAAGCAGCAGGATGAATACTCAAGTTTTGCCAATATGTGAGAACTGAAAACAAGCTGAAGAATTGTTCTTGAAGGAGCAAACTGATTCTGCTGCTTCAGCATTATTTTGCCTTTTTCTTCTCTAATTCTGAATTTGGTTTACAGGAACCACTTTGTGTCTTGCATCATTTTCTGTTTAGTTCCATTTAGAAGCAGAATGGTTGAACCTTGACGTGTAACTTAAAACATATGACATCCCAAGTTCCCAACCAGCACTTCTTAGTTTGTTCTCCAATGATAATGTATCTGTCCTGTTTGGAGTTAGTATAGTGATCTTATCATGTGTGTAATACAGTTTAGGAACTATTCAGGGTCTTTTCCTTCTTTCTATTCCATTTTAATTCAGTTGCATGTGGCATTAAGCTTACTTAAATTGAATCATTTATTTCACACACTGGTAGTTATTTTATCTGTCTCTTTCTTTTCAATTGTTTTCTACCCCACTCATTCGTGATTTGGGTAACTTTTTCCTGATTCTAATATCTTCTCTCACTTTCCAGGTCCTCGTCGACATCATAATACTCAAGATTTTCAGGTTTGTTCTTGTTAGCTTCTCAGTATTTCTAGTATACCTAGTATATGTCAAAGATTTATCTACACCAAGATGCAATGCACCGAGCCATTAGAAGGTGCCAAATCATAAATAGCTGTTTTTTTTTTAGAATTAAAAGCTAGAAATCAGGACAAAACCTGCAACCTTAATCATGTTGTCCATTTTAATTGGCCTCATACATTGCACCTTCGGTTCTTATATATCTATACACAGACACATGCACATCCACAATAATGTATCCCTTACACAGTGCTTGTGGAGTCCCCGTATTCTTACTTTCTAGAAGAATTAGAAAATGTAAATGAGTAGGAAACAGAATACAATGCTTTTTGGATTGAAGGAAATAAAAAGATTTAACTAGCATTACTAAACATGTCTTTTCTTCCTCCAATAAAATATATTTTGCTTATGGTTCCAGAAAATTTAAGATATTCTATTATATGTGACTTCTGCAGGTCATTTGGCAAGACAACGTAGATCCTGACAATATGAGTTATGAGGTTAGAACATAGATCTCCATTTCTGTTTCTCCTGCAATTTTTACACATTTCAATATTGATAAAACTTCGTGCGGTCTTCATTCTTTCCTCTGTGGTTATGGTAACACCTTAGTGTTGATCCTATGGTGGATCATTACTTGCTTGAAGGGATTTAAAAAAAATATTCACTTCAAATTTCATACAGGCCCCTGGCTTTGTGGATCAGAGTTTCTGTTTCTACATTTTAACTTGCAAATTTGTTGCAGTTCATTGTTTTGTACATAAAGTTCTCTCCAGGTGCTGCTCTAAGAGAGCTTAATTCAGGTACAGACAGAAGGTGAAGGTGGTATTTCTGAGATAGTGATATCTGAGCTAGAAAAATTGAGTGCAGATTCTATCTGTTGTTGCCATGGTTTATCTAGGTGTCTTTTAGCTTTATCATCTTTTTAGGGAGACTTGATTTCTCTTTTTAGTCGACTTGATGTTGATTTTATAGTTTTCTCTCAATCGAAAACTAAGCCAATTCACAGAATTCACTTCCCACACTTATATATTACACATTGGAGCTAGGGGCTGACTAACTGGCCTGTGATCTCTGATTAGTGGTACCAGAACATGAATTTTACCCTATGGGCCAATGCATAATCATATATCTCTATCATTGTTACTTTGGTTTTGAAATTGGACAAACTGGATCTGTTCTGGTGATAATTCAATTGATGCTTGTAACATTACACAATTCTTGTTGGATCTAATAACTAACTGAATGAAAACTGTATTTTTGTTCTCATCTGAAATTTTTGTTTACACAAAAAATTACACACACAACTTAAAAACACTCGAAAATCAAATTAAATATATGTACAGGAACCTCCAGGTTCAGAGATAGAATATTGAATGCTCACTGGCTTTTGGTATTTAATTGGTGTTGTGTTACTTAAAAGAGGTGCATGCAAGTTTTTAATTTTATAAACTAGTCCTAAGGGCTTGTCAATTGGCCTCGCTGGAGAGTTTGACACCTCACCTGAGTTTCTCTGCATATGGCATGGAACATTCTGGAATGTAGTTCCTGTGTGCATGCTTTTAGGGTAGCGCTGGAGCCTAATTGATTGGTTGATGATCATTTATTTGAAGCCTCTATGTTTTATCCTTCTATAGGAACATTTCCTACAAGTAGATGATATGCCAAGCCAGTATTCTTGACTCATAGGCTGTAACATGTGGTTGTAGGCTAATTTGAAATTGAACACAGTTATAGATTCTCATTCTCGCAAGTGAGATTGATTAATTTTCCCCATTATTCTGATTGAATTTTTGAGAGATACAACAGGACTTTTTTCTAACTCAAATGGTTGTCTGTTGTAGTCGAATTTTGTTAACTGTTAAGAAATTATAATGTCAAGTTTCAAATTTGAAAAAAAATGTTAGCAGCTGAATGCTATGCTGATGTAGATGTTCATTATTTATCTTAATTGACATTCACTGCAGTTACATTGACTTTTAAAACCAAATCCTTCCCGTTCAGGAATTACTAGAATTGGGTGAGGCAGTTGGAACTCAAAGTCGTGGTCTTTCCCAAGAACTTATTTCTCTGCTTCCAGTTTCAAAGTACAAATGCAGCTTCTTCTTAAGAAGGAAATCACGATGTGAAAGGTACTGTTTTGAGCTTATATGTTTCACGCTTATTGATTGAACTTTTTTCTTGGCTGTTGTATTAATTGTCTGTTTTGTTCGCACTTTTCTTGCCCACCATGACTGGGACATGTAAATTTTCGTGGTGCTATGGATTAGGCAAACAGATTTATGTTTAACAATGCAATTGGACTCTGTTTTGGGCTTTTTTGTTTGTTGAACTTTGCTCAGCTTGCTGTTTGGTGTACAATTTGATACTCATGAGTCATGACTTGCTAGCCTTACCATCTCACATATAACATGTAAATGTAAAAGATCATTTACTGCATGTAGAATTTACCCATCCCCAAGTATGCCAAATTGTGCCTTTATTGGGTTAAAATCTGATTAACATGAAAAAAGAAAAGACTTGCTTTTTTTGAAAAAAGGAAAAAAGAAAAAAGCCCAGAATATTAAAGATGCACACTTGCATGATATAAATAATCAAGTCCATAATATGTCTGCTTTTCATAAACATTCATTATGAGATCAAAATATGTTCTATTATCTGAATTTTCATGGAGGATTTTACATCATTGCCCTGTTGTTTACCGTTTTTCCTATTGTTGGAAATAGGTGTGTAATTTGCCAAATGGAATATAAGAGAGGTGACAAGCGGATTACGCTGCCGTGCAAACATGCCTATCACGTTGGTTGTGGAACTAGATGGCTTAGCATCAATAAGGTAAGCCGACTAGATTTATAAAATGAAGTTGAGAATCCATTTGTGTGTTTTTTTCAACCAAATCTTCAAAACTGCCATGGTTGGCATAACCCTCTAGTTTGAGACCTGCCTCCCCTTTCCCCATTAAATTAGAAGGAAAAAAAAAGATTGAAGCTATATCTTCACAACCCTGATGACTTTGTTGATCTTATCAGGCCTGCCCCATTTGTTACGTGGATGTGTTTGCTGATGCATCAAAACGTTAGGAAATAATCAGTGGTGAAAATATAGAAGAGAATTGTCACATTTTTCTTTGTTGTTTGGGTTTGGGTAAATTTCCCTGCGTACAGAGTTATTTGTTTTAGCTTTCCATTTTGGGGTGTAGAAAGGAATCTCTTAGTGTTTGTAATAAATGAAGGTACAAACTTTAATGATGTCCGGGTCCAGAGATTGTATCGACTACTTTTATTGTTTATCTGTATTTCACTCGTGACTCCAAATCCAATTTGCTTTGTGGCTGATGAATCGTGCC
>CATIWO010808950.1:0-11219 GCA_949673435.1 Macaranga tanarius | reverse complement strand
ACTCTATGCTATCAAGTCTACGCCTTTTGGCCGTCCGAGCTTCATGTTCAAATGATTGAATTTACGTTACATAATACATGTGTTAAAATTTTTATTTACCAAATGAAAAAATACTGAAATTAATATATTTTACAAATTCAACAGTTAGATGTAACACTCTAGATATATGAATTTTTCATAACAAAAATTATATTAAAATTGGCATCCCAAGCAAATTAATTATATTTTTTTTTAGCAAGATCATATGTAATTTGATTAAGTAGGTACATATCTTAGATTTCCATGTTGCTTCATTTGAAATTTATTATAATATAATATTTTTAAACTGTAAATAGTCTATAAATGGTTGATTTTTGTTTATTATTTTTTGAAATATTATCATTTTCTGTTACAACTACAAAGATGTTTCTTTCAAGCATAAAGAATATCACAATGGACTTTATTATAAAAATATATATATCACTATGGGCAAAGAAACTAATCTTTGAGGAGTGGTTGCTCTCACTAATTTTTGAGGAGTACTTGCTCTCTCTCTATCTCTCTCTCTATATGTATATATATTAGAAAGATAGTTGGAATATAGTGGTCAATCAGTAATCAAGCATGTCTGAAATTTTGTCTTTAATTAAATTAAATTAATAATAATAGAAGTCATATCTATATATCACGCAGTAGATATTTGTGTATATATATATATATATATATATATATATAAAGTATCATACAATAGCAGAAGTATTTGGTAAGGTGTCAATTAATTGTTTGTCCTTTTCAATTTCATATTTTTCATATTTGAGCTAGGACGTTTAAATTCATGTTTTTATGTTTTAATGTAGGAAATGTGAAATTCATTGATTATAATTATCATATTTTATTATATGACATAATAGAGATGTCGTATTAACGCTGATATGGTGATAATGTCACATTAACTGTAACACCCACATTTTGAATGTACAGTTCATACATTACGTATTCATGACATATAGAGTCTCATTGTGGTATATGTCTAAGTGTGGAAAATAGTATATTGGTAGAGAGGGACTTAATTGCAAAGATAATTGGAAGTAAATTGTCAATTGCAAAGATAATTGGGAGTAAATTGTCAATTGGGAAGTTATGGGGCATAGTATAATATGCCTATTTTATTAAGGGGCTTAGATGTTATTTTGATGATATTTGTTATTATATTGAGTATTATTATATTTGTTGTGTTGTTAATAAATTAGCATTTATTGTTATTTGTTAGATATTTAGTATTGAAGAATTTGGGGTGTAATTTGTTGGCTTTTAATTAGTTGATGTGTTATGTGTATATGTATATGTTGTTAGGAGGTTTTGGTGTAGAGAATTGAGAGTAGTAGAGAAGAGAGTGAGCTTTGAGTGATTTTTGAAGAGGTTTTGATCTTGCTTTAGCTATCAATTGGGAGGCATTAGGAAGTCTAATATCCATTGAAGCATCATTTTGGTAAGCTTTAATTATATGTTGATTGGTTTGATTGAGTGGTGTTGTTGTAAATTTTACATTCTACCTCTCTGTTTTTCAGTCTCCTTGTATCTCAAGTTTTATAACTCTGATTGGTGCAAGGTTGGACTCCCTGGAAACTTCCAAGAGTCTTTTATATTTTTAATGTTTTGGGTTTGAACTAATTTTGTTATTTTAAAGGGTCAATAGGGCTGGACATTTTCTTACTCATGAGAGTACCCCATTTTAGGCGGTTAGACTGAAAAAATCTATAATTAATTTCACACATGTCCTAATTGAGTAATTCCAATTAGAATTAGTAGTAGACACCTAACCCTAGCTTCAGTAGCAATTTGGGGGTTATTGGAATTGTTTGTGCATCTCTAGGTCATGTTGAACTTTGAACATTTAGTTGCACTTTGTGAGGTTAAAATGACTTGCAATGTTTGCTTATTGGAATTGATATATGATTATGTGTAGGGTTGATAAAGGAAAGGGAAGCACTCCAAATTAGAAGATAGACCTTTTTTTGTTAAAGTGGAAGCATTTGGAGGTAAGTAACTATTAATACATGTTGTGTACATATACTTAGCTTTTATGTATATTGTTGTGTATTCAATTAATGGAATTGGATGAGTATATGGATTAGTGAATATGAGGTGGAATGAGTTCCACCCTTTTTGTGTATTGATAGTGTGAGGTTTTATTTGCAATGTTGATGTTGGTAAAGGATGATATGTGTATGTTATGAATATAAGCTTTGATGAAATATTGGCGAATGGTTATTATAATAGCTTGCTAGTGTGATGCAATTGCATGGAATTCTATTGTTTCTGTTGGTTATGCAATATTTCACTTGAAAGTGAAATATATGAGGAAAGTGAGGTCATGTGTTAATATAAGGATGTGTGACTGTGAGATGGGTAAAATGAGCTGGGCGTATAGCTACCTAAGTGAGACTGAGCCGGACGAATAGTCTCACAAATAGCCATTAAGTGATATTAAAATATTGTGTGAAATGGACAAGCTGAGCCGGGAATATAGCTATCCAAGTAAGACTGAGCCGGGTGGATAGTCTCACTAATGACCATTTGATTGATAATGAATTATGAGGAATATAGCCAATAAGGCTAAGTGTGAGGATATTATGTAAGGAAAGGTCCGATCGAATACTAATTATTATATTGAAACATATATACTTTGAATATATGTTTGTGAATGAATGCAATGTTTGAAATAATAAATATTGATGCTTTATACTTATGAATGATTGAGAATTATATGCATGGGTCAGTTCGACCTAGCCAATCAATGGGAAGTATATACATTAGAGGGAGTGGATGAATGGATACTCGAAGAAATATTGCTAGAGGGAGATCTACAAGTGGCATGTTAACTCCAATGTATAACAAATATGGTAGATTTCACTCCAGGGAATGACCTAGTGTATATTACCATTGCAATCAACCGGGTCATTTTATGACGAATGGATAGGTGTTGGAGGATACCAAATGTTAATGTAAAGTAGTACTGGAGAAAACTTTCCACAAGCTAGTAGAGGTAGAGGTTGGGGAAGAGGAAGTGGAGTGAGTACTTCAACACTGACAGAGTTTATTAGCCAAACCTCAAGTCAAGCCAGAGTTTATGCCATAACCAGACAAGAAGCTTATAATGCACCTGATGTAGTGATGGGTACCTATACTATCTTTGGACTTGATGCATTTGTGTTAATAGATCCTGGATCCACATGCTCATTTATATCAGATGAATTTGCATTAAAAGTTTATAGTACCATAGAATCATTAGAGCATGACATATGTGTATCTATGTCAGCCAGGGGTATAGTAGTTTAGAATAAAGTGGTTAGATCATGTCTAATAGTAGTGGATGATATGATTTTACATGTGGACTTGGTAGTCATCAAATTAGAAGAGTTTAATATGATTTTGGGGATGGATTGGTTGTCTCATTACCATACTATTGTTAATTGTTATATAAAGGAAGTGGTGATAGAGATTTCGGGACAGAGAAAAGTAGTGTTAGTGGGAGAGAGGAAAATTATTCCTACTTATCTTATTCCCGCTACAACGGCTTTTCAATTAATTAGAGATGGGTGTAAAGCATATTTAGCTAGCATCATTGACACGACAAAGGTTAGTCCAGAAATGACAGATATACCAATTGTTAGAGATTTTTTAGATGTATTTCTAGATGACTTGCTGGGTTTGCCACCACATCGAGAAGTGGACTTTGAGATTGACACCATACCGAGGTCGGCACCGATATCCATTGCTTCATACAGAATGGTACCTTTAGAATTGAAGGAATTGAAGAAGCAGTTAGAAGAATTATTAGAAAAATAGTTTATCAGACCAAGTATTTCACCCTGGGGAGCACCGGTATTGTTTATAAAAAAGAAAGATGAAAGTATGAGACTATTTTTATCAACTACAGATAATTAAACAGGATCATAGTGAACAACAAATATCCGTTGCCTAGAATTGATGACTTGCTTGATCAGTTGAAGGATGCTTCGGTGTTTTCAAAGATTGATTTGAGATTCAACTATTAGCAACTTTGAGTAGCAGAGCCTTCTATTCCAAAGACAACATTTAGAACCTAATATGGGCACTTTGAGTTTTTAGTTATGCCATTCAGTTTAACAAATGCACCAGCGGCCTTTATGTCTTTGATGAACAAGAACTTTCAACCTTATCTAGATTAATTCATGATTATATTTATCGATGATATACTTATTTACTCATCAAATTGGGAAGAGCATAAGAAGCATCTCAGAATAGTTTTACAGATACTTTGAGAGAAATAGTTGTATATAAAATTTAGTAAGTGTAAATTTTGGATGGAGGAGATTGCATTCATTGGCCACATTATGTCTAAAGAAGAAGTACAACCAGATCCGTCCAAGATTAAAGCTATCTTAGAGTGGCAAGCACCTAGAAGTGTATTCGAGATTCGAAGTTTCTTAGGTTTAGCTGGGTACTACAGAAGATTTATGAAGGATTTTTTTGTTATTGTAAATCCATTGACAACTTTATTGAAGAAAAACACTTCTTATTAATAGAATTAAGTATGTCAATAGAGTTTGAAAAGTTAAAAGAAACCCTCACTACAGCTCCTGTTTTAGCATTACCAACTGGTAATGAAGGCTTTGTGGTCTATACCGATGCTTCAGGATAAAGTTTAGGTTGTGCACTTATGTAAAATAGAAGAGTGATAGCTTATGTATCTAGACAGCTATGACCTCATGAGATGAACTACCTGACATATGATTTGGAGTTAACTGACATTGTTCATGCCTTGAAGACTTAGAGGCATTATTTATATGGAGAGACTTTTTCTATCTTTACCGACCATAAAAACTTGAAGTATATTCTTACTCAGAAGGAATTAAATTTGAGGCAACGAAAATGGATGGAATTATTGAAGGATTATGATTGCACCATCGAATATTATCCGAAAAAAGCAAATGTAGTGGTAGATGCTTTGAGCCGTAAAACTGGAGAGTACACTGCTGGATTGATTTATCATGATATGGGTAATTTAGTGGCTTTACTAGCAATGAATGTTTCATTTAATATTGAAGTAGACCACTTAATAATGGTGTTACAAATTAAACCAACATTAGAGGATCAAATACAAGATGTTCAAATGGAAGATGCCTACTTGAAGAAGATAAAGGATAAGGTAGAAGGAGGACTCAATAAGCAATTTACCTTGAAAGAGGATGGTATGTTGATAATTGGAAAGTGTGTGTGTGTTTCGGATAACGGTAAATTAAAGAAGCAAATAATGAATGAAGTACATACCACTCCATATGTGATACATCCCGGTAGCACCAAAATGTATCGAGATTTGAAGTCGTTTTATTGGTGGCTAGCAATGAAAAGTGACATAGCAGAGTTTGTTACAAGATGTTTGACTTGTCAGCAAGTAAAGGCATAACATCAAGCTCCTGCGGAGAAGCTGCATCATTTGGCAATACCAGAATGGAAGTGAAAAAAGATTATTATGGATTTTGTGATTAAACTGCCTCATACTTTTTGGAAGCATGATGTAGTGTGGGTGATAGTAGATCGGTTGACCAAGTCAACTTATTTTTTACCGATACAAATAAGCAATTCCTTAGACAAGTTAGCTTTTTTATACATTGCAGAGATTGTGAGGCTACATGGAGTTCCTTTATCCATTGTGTCTGATAGGAATCCAAGATTCACTTCCCGTTTCTGGGAGAGTTTACAAAAAGCCTTAGGGACAAAGTTATATTTTTTAACTGCTTTTCATCCACAAACAGATGGTCAGTCAGAAAGGATGATCTAAACACTTGAAGATATGATGAGAGCTTGTACTTTAGAGTTTAAAGGCAATTGGAATGACCACTTACCATCGTTAGAATTTACCTACAATAATGGGTATCATTCTAGCATCGAGATGGCACTTTATGAAGTCTTGTATGGGAGAAAGTGTAGAAGCCTAATATGTTGGGATGTTGAAGGCTTAAGGCAACTTAAAGGTCCGGATTTGGTACAAGAAACGGTGAATAAAATTTAAGTGGTTGAAAAATGTCTAAAACTGGCCCAAGATCGTCAAAAAAGCTATGTAGATCGACATCACCGGGAGATGGATTATCAAGTTGGTGAGAAAGTCTTTTTGAAAGTATCACCATGGAGAGAAATTTTAAAATTTGGGAAGAAAGGAAAATTGAGTCCAAGATATATGGGACCGTATGAAATTTTAGAGAAAGTAGGACCATTGGTGTACAAATTGACTTTGCCAATAGAATTATCTTTAACACATAATGTATTCCATATATCAATATTGAGGCGGTATAGATCGGATCTAAGTCATGTGATACAAAAACCTGAGATAGAGATATCCGAGGGATTGACATATGTAGAAGAATCAATGGAGATTCTAGATAGAAACGTGAAGAAGTTGAGGAATAAGAAGATTCCAATTATGAAGGTGAAATGGAGCTATCATTCTCCTAGAGAAATAACTTGGGAGGTAGAGGAGCAAATGAGATAGAAGTATCCATATATATTTTTAGGAAGTGGTAAGTTGTAAAATTTTAGGGATGAAATTTTTATAAGGATGAGAGAATTGTAACACCCATATTTTGAATGTATTGTTCATGCATTATATATTCATGACATATAGAGTCCCATTGTGGTATAAGTCTAAGTGTGAGAAATAGTATGTTGGTAGAGAGGGACTTAATTACAAAGACAATTGGGAGTAAATTATCAATTAAGAAGTTATGGGGCATAGTATAATATGCCCAATTCATTAAGGGGCTTAGATGTTATTTTAGGAATATTTGTTATTATATTGAGTATGGTTATATTTATTGTATTGTTGATAAATTAGCATTTATTATTATTTATTGGGCATTTAATATTGAAGACTTTGGGGTGTAATTTGTTGGTTTTTGATTGGTTGATGTGTTATATGTATATGTATGTGTTGTTGGGAGGTTTTGGTGTAGAGAATTGAAAGTAGTAGAGAAGAGAGTGAGCTTTGAGTATTTTTGGAGAGGTTTTGATCTTACTTTAGCTATCAATTGGGAGGTATTAGGAAGTCCAATATCTATTGAAGCATTATTTTGGTAAGCTTTAATTATATGTTGATTGGTTTGATTAAGTTGTATTATTGTAAATTTCAGATTCTACCTCTCTATTTTTCAGTCTCCTTATTGGTACCATATCTTAGGTTTTATAACTCTGATTGGTGTAAGGTTGGACTCTCTAGAAACTTTCAAGAGTCCTTTCATTTTTTATATTTTGAGTTTGAACTGATTTTATTATTTTAAGGGGTTAATAGGGCCGAACATTTTCTTACTCCTGAGAGTGCCCTATTTTGGCTGGTTAGATTGAAAACTTATATAATTAATTCCACACATATCCTAATTGAGTAATTCTAATTAGAATTAGTAGTAGACACTTAATCCTAGCTTCAGTAGCAATTTGGGGATTATTGGAATTTTTTGTGCATCTCTAGGTCATGTTAAACTTTAAGCATTTAGTTGCACTTTGTGAAGTTAAGGTGACTTGCAATGTTTGCTTGTTGGAATTGATGTATGATTATATGTAGGAGTTGATAAAGGAAAGGAAAGCACTCCAAATTAGAAGGTAAACCCTTTTTGTTGAAGTGGAAGCATTTGGAGGTAAGTGACTATTAATACATGTTATGTACATATACTTAGCTTTTATGTGTATTGTTGTGTATTCAATTAATAGAATTGAATGAGTATATGGATTAGTAAATATGAGGTGGAATGAGTTCCACCCTTTTTATGTATTGATAGTGTGAGGTTTTATTTACAATGTTGATGTTGGTAAAGGATTATATGTGTATGTTATGAATACGAGCTTTGATGAAATATTGGTGAATGGTTATTATAATGGCTTGCTAGTGAGATGCAATTGCATGGAATTCCATTGTATTCTGTTGGTTATGCGATATTTCACTTGAAGGTGAAATATGTAAGGAAAGTGAGGTTATGTGTTAATGTGAGGATGTGTGACTATGAGATGGGCAAGCTTAGCCGGGCGTATAGCTACCCAAATGAGACTGACCCGGGCAAAAATATTATGTGAAATGGGCAAGCTGAGCCGGACGTGTAGCTACCCAAGTGAGACTGAGCTGGGTGGATAGTCTCACTAATGGCCATTTGATTGATAATGAATTGTGAGGAATATAGCCAATATAGCCAATATAGCCAATAAGGCTAAGTGTGAGGATATTGTGTAAGGAAAGGTCTGATCGGATACTAATTGTTGTATTGAAACATATATACTTTGAATGTATGTTTGTGAATGAATGTAATGTTTGAAATAATGAATATTGATTCTTTATACTTGTGAATGATTGAGAATTATATGTTAATGAATGAATTGGTGATGTTGGTATGTTTATGAGGATTGTGGTTGTGAATTGTTGAAATGATAAGATTTGGTGTATATGAGGTACCATCAATGTTGTTTAAATGATTAGAAATCTTGTTGTGATGTTTTGAATGTTATACAGGTTGTTAGACATGACCATGTAGTGTTTAAACACGGCCGTGCATGGATTGGTATCAAATTCAGGACCTTACGCATAGCCATACGCCTTTTTGGCACGGCCGTGCGTATCCAGAAAAAAATGTATCAAAGCAGGCACGGCCGTGCGGTTCCAGAGAAAAATGGCACACCTCAGGCACGACTGTGCTTAAATCTTACCCGACTGTGCACAATCCTTGTGCAGCCATGCGAGATTTCTGCGCACCCATGCACAACTTTTATGCTAAATTTTAATATTTTGATGTATTGTAATGGCGTTTATATGCTTCCTTAAATCAACTCTTATATGATTGGTATACATATACAATTATATTTATAGTTGCTTATTGAGTTGCAAGCTCACTCCTTTGCTGTTGAATCTTTTCAGGTCTTTATTAGATTAAGGGCTTGAAGCTTGCGTCTGAGTCTTTAGGTGGGCCGAAGCTAGCTATGGTATACCTAACCTTCATCCTGCATATCATATGGCATTTTTGTATATTGGATAGTTTTATATTGTATGTGTATAATTCTAGACAAGCACATGTGCAATGCTTGATAAGTATGTTCATATGAGTTTTGATGTATATATATAAGTACCTTTTATTTGAATATTTTATTATGCCTTATGTGAGATATTTATGCCACGTGTGCATTCTTGTTGAACTACATGTTTGGTTATGGTTTTGGGCGTCACATTAACATGGTGATAATTTGACGCTAAAATATCATTTTTCATCTATTGCATTACTTTAACTAAACATATTAAGATAATATATCTAAAATTAATAATAATAGAAATTACATATTTTAATTTGTTGCCAAAAAAAATCACACCAAAATTTATCAAGCCAATATGTATTTCAAGAAAAGAGTGAGAGAGGAGAGTGAATAACTTGCAAATCCTACATCATGTATAGTAATTAATTAATATTGATAACAATCACTTTCTTTTGAGTAGCACATTTTACTTCCAACAAATTAAAAGAAATACAAAACTCACTAATTAAGATTGTGAGTGTGTGCGCACAGTGTTTCTTTGTGTGTGTCTGCATCATTCTGCATGCATGTGTGTGTGAATTAATGCTTTATTCAAAAAAGAAAAAATAGGTTGAATCCCACATCGTTTGTGTGTAGCCGTGTGTTCATGCATATATGTCTGTGTTACTACCTCCCCAATCAACAATTGCCTGGGTGAGTGTGTGTGTGCACAGTACCTTTTTATGTATATTTATATCATCCTGCATGCGTTTGTGTGTGAATTAATGCTTTATTCAAAAAAGATACATGAATTCGGAAAAAATAGTAAAGAAGAGCGTTTGTGCGTGAATTAATGCTTTATTAAAAAAAGATACATGAATTATGGCAAAATAGTAAAGAAAAGCAGCGGTACTTGCTTTCTGAAGCAAGTTTGAGGGGGGAGGTTTGAGTCTCCCCTCCCACGTTAAGTGGTTTCACTCTAAAAACTTTCTCCGTATGGGGTCTTAACACTGGATAGTCCTTTTCGTGTGAGGCTTAATACCGGATATTCACAGTAGTAAGACGTTATTTAATCCCTTTTCTCTCCGCTCTCCCAGGAGTCCACGGACTCTCTTTGATAAAAAAAAAAAAAAAAAAAAAGTGGGGTTTTCAAATAAATGATGATTCCCTTCCCTGACACATTCTTTTCTCTTATAAAGATCTCAGAGCCAATCAAGACACACATAATGTTTAGTAATAATAAAAGCATTAATTTTATTATTATTTATTATTATTATTATTATTATTTTTTTGCTTTACGTCCGTTTATTCTGGCGCCAAATGGAGGGGTCGTGCGCATAATCAACTGTCCATGAGCTGTTCGTTACTTCCATTCAACCACATCTTTTTTCTTAAATATTCCAAATTAACAAATAGAAAAAAAATCCCATAAATTGACTTTTGGGATTTAGAGTCTTTGTATTTTTACAATACAAATATGGGAATTAATCACTAAATAAATAATTAAAAATCCCCACAGAAGAACAAGCCTATCCCTACACAATGCTTGCTTGCTATAATGTTGCAGTCAGTGGCATAATCATTGACATGTATAGAGAAAAAAATAAAAGAAAAAAAAAGATTAAGACAACCTAAGCCACCTAGTCCTCTACTTGTTGTGTTGTGATCTAATCTACTTATCTATCTTTATATCAAACACATTAATAATTACATCATAAAAGTTGAACTTCCAATTAAATATCTCATTCAATTCAATAATAATAATAATTATAACAATTATCATTATACAAAAAAGTTGAACTTAGTAGAAATGAACATAAGGAAGGTACGTTTTTTATGGTCATTTTATTCTCTTCTTTTACCAACTAAAAAGGCACAACTTTTTTTCTACTTGTGTCATCATTATTATAATTCTTAATTATATTATTATCATTTTTTTTGGGTTTCTAAACTTACACAAATTCCATCTGTGTGTTTTTTTTTTCTTGTTTCCCCCTTCAAAAGATCATAACTTTCTTCTCTACTGTTCATTAACCAAGATCCTCTGTTTCTTGCTCTGCTTGTGCACTTTTTTCTTTTTTTTTTTGTTCTTTTTCAGTTTTGCATTTTTCTTGATGAAACTGCATTTGGGTAGTTGCCATTTCTCTCAAAGGTATGTTAAAAATTGATTTTTTATTCTTGTTTTGGTATTTGTACAATTGCTTATCTGAGATTGT
>CATIWO010808857.1:0-15716 GCA_949673435.1 Macaranga tanarius | reverse complement strand
AAATTACATGAATTTTTTTGACCCAAGCTGTGTTGGAAACGGATGTCGGAACAGTAATTTGATGAATAGTAAAATAGTAACTTTTTGTATAATTTTGCATGTTACTATTCATGTATTGCAAAAAAATTATGATATTTTATACAATCAAATAAAAATCAAACCAAACCAGTCGGTTATATATTTTTAAAAATCAAAATTAAACCAAACCGAATCGGTAACCGACCGAACTTATCAGTTCGGTTCGGTTCGGTCAAGGCATTTCGCCAGTCCCACAGACGAAATGGACCAAGGGGCCATTTCGCCACTCCCACAGGCGAAATGGCCCCTAAAAAAAGTTAAAATTTTTGGTCAGTCAAACCACAAAAAATTTGGAATTTTTTTTAAAACAAACCACAAAAAATGAAATTTTTTTAAAATCAACCATAAAAACGGAATTTTGGAAATTTTGAACCACAATTTGGTAAATAGCCCTCTTTAACAGGTTAGCGACATATATAGCCACTCCTACAATTTTCCAGTATCTTTGAGTGTTTGCTTTTCACAATTACATGTCTGAATCATTGTCGTGATTTATGTTTACTCTTTTGTACTTCATTTGCAACCCGCAGTAATTTTTATAGGTACTAGCAGACATGGTAAGATATCCACTCTCTGCCTTGTGATGTTATCTTCCTGTCTTTGCTCAAGATCCAATAACTCTTCGATCTCTTTACCCACCTCGCTTCCTCATACTAGGATCTGACACTTGTATTACTGTTCTTAAAAAGTGTCTGGAAACTTCCTAGATTTCTTTTTGGCATGTGTCGTTTTGTTAGGACCCCATAGGGCCATGACTAGTTAGTTGTTAGTGTTAGAAGGGAGGAGGGCATGTCACCTACCAGCAACCCTTTGTAATGAACTCCAAGGAAAATCCTTGGTTTGTCGTCGCGGGCATTTGATCCTGGGGCCTTAGTTTAGACCAACTGGTCTAAGCCTCATTGGCTCTAGAAGCTTCCAAGATCGAAACAACGAAAGAGGTTTATGAAATACTTTTATTTTAATGAGAGGATTTCTTGAGAATCCTAAGTTTTGATCCTTATTTGAATTAGATACTGTATTAGCGACAAAATTTAACTAGTGCCACATTGAAAAGGAGCTTATTGTAGTTCAAGTGCTAAAAAAACTAACTTAAAGTTTTAACTATTCTACCATCATTATTGATAGAATGATAATAAATCCTTTCGCAGTTATATGCACTCTTTATTATTTGCTGTGATCTTTGAGCTTTCTTTTTTCACAGGATGCTGACATTGTGTGACATGCGGTAAGCTTTGAAAGGGGAACGAAGATAGAAACAGAATAGATTGCTTTTTTTTTTTTTGACAAAGAGCAGACTGCTATTTTGGCTTGTGGAGGCTATAATAAATTTTAGTTTCTGATGGCTGTATATTTAACTTATAATTTTAACAGTGTTGACTCTGATGGCTAGCATGTACTTTTTGAAAGGTGGTTAAATTGGCCTGAATTTTATAGTTTTAACTTTTTTTGCTTTTCTTATTACCATGTGAAATGAGTTTATTTTGTAACAGCCCAAGATCACTCGGCCCACGAGGTATTGTCCGCTTTGGCACCGGCCCCAGGCAACGGTCGTCACGGTTTTGTCCTCAAAAGGCACCTCGTGGAGGAAGGGGGCATTGCACCCATATAAGGCATGCCAACTACCCACTTCCATTCGATGTGGGATCTCACAATCCACCCCCCTTAGGGCCCAGCGTCCACGCTGGCACACCGAACCCGAGGATTTGGCTCTGATACCATTTGTAACAGCCCAATATCACTCGGCCCACGAGGTATTGTCCGCTTTGGCACCGGCCCCAGGCAACGGTCCTCACGGTTTTGTCCTCAAAAGGCGCCTCGTAGAGGAAGGGGGCATTGCACCCATATAAGGCATGCCAACTACCCACTTCCATCCGATGTGAGATCTCACATATTTAGTATGTTGCAAATCTCTTATAAATTTTTCCATGTTCATCCACGTTGTTGGATTGTTTCATGGCATCAATCAAATTCATGAAACGGAAGAAAAAAATTTAAAGATCAAATCTCAATAATATTAAGAATATTTAATTAATTCTCAAACTATTGAAATACTCCTGATTTAATAAAATATAATTTACTATATAAAAAATTTTAAATTAATTTCCCATTCTAATAATTTTAATTTTAAATTTCAATATTAGTAGTAGCAATTAGATTTTTAATTTTTTTTAGTATGAACTATTAGTATTTTTAGATTTTTTTTTATATGAACCATTAGTGTCTATAACATATTGGATTCTATCTAATTTAGTTTGATCCGGATAAAGTAGGATCACAAAGGATGGCAAAATTCTCCCAATAATTATTTAATATGTCCGTTGTTAATAACATATTACTATAGATAGTATTCTATTTTATTATATAAATTAAATCAAAGAAAATTATACAAATACACGAGCATTTCACAATACATCTATAATCTATAATATATATAAATGTACGAAGGGGGAGGGGACATGAGAAATTATAAAACTGTCCGTATTATGTATTATATAAAAGTCGGATAATTTAGAAATTTTAATTAAATTAAATTAATTAAAATTACAATTGTAATTGAATTGAAACTGTATTTTCTATTTTAATTCACTTAACTTATAAAATCTTGATAATTTAGTAATATATTAATTCAAATTATAATTATATTTTAAATTAAACTATATTTCCAATTTTGATTAGGTTAACTTCTATTTTATATAATATATACTAATTAAATAATATATTCAGTTGTAATTTAAATAAAATTATATCTCTTATTCTAATTTGATGAACTTTTACATAATTTTAAAAATTTTATTAAAGTTTAATAAAAAAATAACTATTATTTAAATAATTTAAAATAAAAAATATTAAAAAACACTAAAAAGTGATTTATAACATGTATGAAAAGAGGAAAAATAATGTTAAAAATGCCAAAAAAAAAAATTAAAACTTAATATTGAGTGGAGAAATTTATTAAAGTCTATTAAAATTAATTTAACTAATTTTGAATAATTTGATGATTAATTATGATAATAATTAAAAAAATTATGCCTAAATTTTTTTAAAGAGAAAAAGTATTAAGTTAAAAAAATTCAAAAGTGATGTATAATTATTAAAAAGAATAAAAATATTAATATTAAAAATGCTAAAATTATGATAAAAATTAATTATAATGACTTATTTTATTAAATTTAATAAAATATCACTAAAACTATTTATTTTATTTTTATTATCTAATGCTTCATTATGATTATAATTTAAAAATAGTACATAGAAATATTTTTTAAAAAATGAAGTATGAAAATGGAAATATTCAAAGTTGATGTTTAATTAATAAAAAATTAAAAAATTAATGTTAAAATAGTATACTTAGTTCTAATCTAAATAAAATTATATTTCTTACTCTAAATAAATGAATTATTATTTGGACTAATATAAATTAAATAAATAGCATAATTTAAAAGTTTTATTGAAGTGTAATAAATAATAGCTACTATGAATTTAATTAAAATTTTACTATTTAAATAATTAATTATAATTATAATTTAAAAATAGTATAGATAATTTTTTTAATAGAGAGAAATAATAGAACTGAAAATAATTAATTAGTTAACGTGATTACTCAAAAAAGAAAAAATTAATGTTAAAAATATTAAAAATTAATTTACAGCAATAATTTTATTAAAGTTTAATTAAAATAACCAAAACTAAATTAATTAATTTTTATTATATAATGATTAATTATAAGTATAAAATAAAAAATAATACTGTAGGCGGCAGGGTTCAGCATGCACTCAAGTGTCCGGCGACCACGGTACTGTGCAGGCTCAAGGCCTACTAGGAGTATAACTTAGGCCTTTTGATAGGCTTTGGTTGAAGAATGGAGTCACTACCTGGGTGAAATTTGGGACACTTTTACAGCAATTAGATCCCACGGAGGGAGCCCAGCAGGCATCTTGAGAGATTGGGTTCGAAAATTGGGTATGGACTTTAGAATGGCCCACCCGACCTTGCGATCGGCCTCCGTTTGTGTTTTGTGTTTTATTATTTTTAATTACTTAATTATCCCTTTTAATTACATGCAAATGGCTGTTTAATCCAAACAATTTTAAATTTTATAATTTAGTTCAAGTTTGATTATTTGTCCATTTTCATGCAATTTAGTCCTCGAATTATCACATCCATACATTCACATACATCATTTACAACAAAAGTAAGAATCAAAACAATCAAAAATAAAAACACATACAAAGAAAGAAGGGATGAGAAATGATACAACCCTTTTCATGCAAATAAAATAAAAATAAATAAAAATACACCACAAATTAAAAATAAAATAAAACTAATATTAAATTTAGGCTTGCAATATAAATCACGAGTTAAATTTCCTAAATAATAATAATAAACAACCTACAAAAAAGATATTAAAAGAGTTAGTACAAAATAAAAACAATCAATAATCAAATTCTTGCTAGATTAATCAAAAGAAAAATGAAATTTAAAATTAATTAAAAATATTTCACAATATCAAATAATCCGATTAAATTAACAAATAATTACATTAATTAATATTATACCTAATTAAATTAATCATCATGAAAACAAAATAAAATATTGCTCAAAATAAACAAGCCAAAAATAGTTAATTATCAAATAGATAATAAATAAATAAATAAACAAAGAAGGAACAAAAAAAAAAATAAGATAATTAAACCAAAAATAAAATAAAAAATAAAAAAAAACATCATTAATAATAATAATTAAACTAAAAAAATAAAAAATTATTAAAATAAAGAATAAAATAAACTAAATAAAATAAGAAAAAATAAATAAAAAAATAAAACTTCACGTCAACAGTGCCATGCACTGTTGACAAAACAATTGGTTGATGGGCCATCGGCCCATCAACTTTAAAAAAAACACACAGAGACGTGCGCCTCTTTTAATTCTGAAATTAAAGGTAGAGGCATGCGCCTCTACACTTTCTGTGCTGAAAAAATAATTAAAAAATACGAAAAAAGTGAAGAATTTTACCAAAATGATTTTTGCCCTTAGAGTCCTATTTGGAATGCCTCTAGCTCTGGAAGTGCATGAGTTCTAACCCTCTACTTTTTTTTTTCTTGGTTCTTTTGGTGTTTTTGGTTTTTTTTCTTTCTCTGATTTTTTTGTTTCTAATTTTTTCTCCTTTCTTTTTCCCCCTCCTTTTTCTAGCCTCCCAATCTCTTTTTTTTAGGGCATTAAAATCTACCTTAATGTCTCCATCTCCTCCCCTTCCTCTCCCATGGACGTGGGAGATGAGTTACAGTACGTGGGAGAAATCCCACGTTTTATAATCAATGCCTTTTTTTTGGGTTTTGGGCTTAATGGGCTGCTGTCTATTTAGGTTCTAATGGATTTTGGTATAGTGGGTTTGGGTTTCTCTCAAACGGGTTAGAATCCAATTCCTTCACTAAGCCAAGCTTATATATCATTTCATCATTGGGCTTTTACCTCGTAGGTCGGGCTAAAACTATATGTCCACAGTTTGTCCCCCTGCTTTTCAAAAATTGAAATGCAAGTAACGTAATGAGATTTATGAAAAAGCACATGCAAGTATTATAACAATCCATAAAAAAAGAAGAAATATAGACAACGAAGAAAGATTCCAATCTTCGAGGTAAGATGATAAAAGATTTTGATTTTTATTCCGTTATCTTTGATGTAGAAATCAAGAGGTTTCAAATCAGAAAGGAATTCTCGTGCCGTTAGCCTTGATATTTAAAATCAAGAGGTGAGAGACTTACTGCTAGGGTTTCCGCCCGTCATCCTCGGTGTACAACCCGAGAGGTTTAACTTTATCGTCATCTAACCTTGGTGTTAAAAACTAAGAGGCTTCAATTTGGGGTCACCGTCCAACCTTGGTGTCACAAACCAAGAGGCTTTAATTTGGAGTCGCCATCCAACTTTGGTGTCAAAAAATAAGAGGCTTCAATTTTGGGTCGCTGTCCAACCTTGGTGTCAAAAACCAAGAGGCTTCGATTGTGCCACCGTCCAACCTTAGTGTTAAAAACCAAGAGGCTTCAAGAAAAGAAAAATGTCTTATCACCACCTCTAGTGTCAGGCAAAAATAAATAAAAATAAATGAATTGAGCCATATAGCCACTTTGGGCGTTAGGCAAAAATAAGTGAATTGAGTCGTATAGCCGCTTCGGGCATCAGACGAAAATAAATAAAAAGAGCCGTATAGTCGCTTTAGGCGTCAAGTGAAAACAGATGAGAAGAGCCGTGTAGCCACTTCGGGCGTAAGGCGAAAAACAAGTGAGATGAGCCGTATAGCCACTTCGGACGTCAGGCAAAAAGTATTTTTCAAAACATAACTGGGCTGATGCATGTATGACTAAAATACTTAAAAACTTGCGAAGATAATTTTAACAAACGCAATTTCATATGATGCATGTATGCATGAGATTCAAAAATAAGTTTTACAAAACAAGCGACTAGTCAAATGCCTCTTCTATTTAGAGCTTATTTTAGAAAATTGGTTTCCTCTTCTATTATAGAATCTAAATTTACAAATTGAGTCTATCACAAACTGCCATTGAGACCAGTATTATTGGAAACAAAAATCAAAACCCTCCATGGTTAGACCAGGACAATGATACGACAAATACCTCTTAGCTTGATTGCGGTCTATTATGATTATGCTCGATATGAAAGAAACACTCCAGCTACCACTCAGTAATATTTTGCCATACTTAAAGTCCACTTGATTGCCCCCCAGCTTGAAACTGCAATTGATTTTATTTTTATATTCTCTCTTTTGCCTAGGCTGCTTTCTTTCTGAGAGTTTTTGAACCTAGCTGGTTTTTTTATTTTTCTTTATTTTTTATTTCCCTCTTTTGCCTAGATCATTCACTTTCTGAGAGTTTTTAATCTAGTTGGGTGGTTGCAAAACCATACTGATGATTAACTACTATTGGTCGGCCTGACTGTCTGATATCCATACTGCTTTGATGTGCTCATTACTCACTGCTGACTTGATACTCATATGACTGATTGTTTGATGTCTGTATTGCCACTTTAACTGCTGATTATATAAATTTGCTGCTGATTTATAAAAGTCCATATCTGACACTTCGTGTACTAATATCACATCAATCATACTCATTTTATATGATTACTTATTCGTTACAATTGTGTATGCTACATTATGCTTATTATTGATTAGCCTCTTGCGGATTTTTGGTCAACTATTATTTTTTTTTAGCTCATAAAGATTTCAGAAGATTGGTGAAGATGGGTCTTAGAAGAGAATTCTGGTTTAGGCGAAGATGAAAAATTTTCAATGATTGCACAAAGATCGACTTTCTCAAAGATAGGTGGCATTCAGGTTACCTCTTCCTCTTCTTTTTATTCTTTTCTTTTCCTTTTCTATTTTCTTTTTATTTTTTTCCTTTAGTTTCATTTCTATTTCTTTTTCATTTCTCTTTTTCTTTTTCATGATTTTTCATCATTTTTTTTAAGAGAGTCAATGCAAAGGAAAAGCGAAAGATTTAATGCCCAAAGAGAAATTAAAAATTGATCTTGATATTTAGCCATTTTATTCGATGGGGTTTTTTCCTTTTTCTTTTTTTCAGTTTGTCTCTCTCTCATTCAAGTATAACATAAAGTGAATAATTATAACAAATTCATAATCGCATAAAATAAGCAATCTAACATTCATTAACATAATAATGGAAAAGTTGCAGCAAACATTATTCTAATTTATTATAGCCATAAGAGACAACTACAATCATTCTTGAATGTCCAGCTTCATGTCAGCCTCAATTTGAATACCAAAGCGGTATAATTCCTCAAAGTTCTTAATGCCTATGTTCTTCAGTTTATCAGTAATAGGTGGAATGTAGGCTTCTGCAGCCTTGAGCAATAGATATGATTCTACAGGTTTATACTTCATTTAAGCCAAATTTCCTCTCCATCTAGTTAGGAAGTCGATGAAGAATTCATCAGGCTCCTACCTTGTATTCTGCAATTCTCAGAGAAATTAAACTCAAATATATCTATTAATTAGTTACAAAATGAGTGGTTTTGGGTGATTTTTGGCCAAAAAATGGCTAAAAATCACCCAAAACCATTAACCCTTGAAGACCAAGAAGAAGAAAACGCATAGCAAACACAGAGCAAAGGCGAAGGAAAAAACTAGGAGTTCAACTCGTATTGCTTGATGAAGACTGAGCAAAGCTCCTTCCAACTCTGTTGAACATGTACATCCAGAGTGTAATACCACTTAACAGCAGCTCGTGTTAACGACATTGGAAACTGTTTAACAATTTATATTTTAGTCAATCTGGTGGGCTTCATGAAGGTAACATACTAACAGAGGTGCAAGTGAGGATCATCGGTTCTATCATACTTCTTGATGTAAGGAAACCTGTATTTCAGGGGCTGTGGTTCATCTTCCTCTAGATCCAGGTCGGTAAAATCATAGTGGAGTCCACACTTCTTCATCATAGCTTGCAGTTAATCCATCTATTTTTTTATATCTTTATCCCATTCAGGTTCAACTGAATTCTCTGCCACTTTCTATTTTCCTTTGTGCAGTTCACCAACAATGGTTCTGGTTTTAGAGTTCTTCTCCTCCATGGGCCTCTTTTCAAACATCTCGGCAATCACCTCCATGCATATTTGTCGCACATCATCCCTAAGTTCCTTCAGAAGTTCTTGCCTAAGGGATTCTCGATCAATATTTGAGGGTCTTGACATTTTGTTTCCTATGATATGGTCTCAATTTACTAAGTGGATTCTTGATATTAGCTGATCAATTCTCCCTTGACTTACTTCCAAATAGTAGAGACCTTCGATTGTAAAAGATGAATTAAAAAAAATGACTGATATGTATGCATGAAATGTAAAAAATAAACACATATAAGTCTCAATAACGAAGCCTTCCAACCTTATTTCTCCCACACATATATTCAAGGTGAGTCTGTTACTTAGGATTTTTAGTCTGGATTTTAATTATCAACAGGGGATAATAAACTAACATACATGCATAAGCTCTCGAGATGGAATAAACAATTAGCTTATCTCTTCCATAAAACCAAAATCCAACATAATGGTAAAATGAAAAAAGCCCAATCTAACATGGTTCATCATTATTGGGCTTGGAATTTATGAAGGAGACTACTATATGGCAATAGAACACATACATTTAGGGAAATCTTAAGGGTAGTTGCTAGGGCACTACATGAGCTGAGTCTCGGGTAAGGTTAAAGGCTCTCATAGCTTTATATTCTCTTTCCGTCTCCCCACTCAAGGGTCCGAATGACGTACTCAATTATATTGCACTGTGAGTGACAATAGCTATACACTTCACCACCATGTTTGAATAAAACACAGGTAGCAAAGTAACAACCATTGTCGGGTTATTTGGGACTATGTGCACAGTATGTAAAAATGGTGTAGTGGATGCAAATGCAGAAGGAATAATTAAATAATTAAATAATTAAAAAAAATAAAACACAAAACATTGGAATCAGTTTCTCTATCCCCAGTGGAGCCGCCACTATAGGCGGCGGGGTTCAGCGTGCGCCCAAATATCCAGCGACCACAGTACTGTGCGGGCTCAAGGCTCACTAGGAGTACAACTTGGGCTTTTTGACAGGATTTGGTTGGAGAGTGGAGTCGCCACCCGGGTAAAAACCGAGATACTTTTGCAGCAACTGGATCCCACAGAGGGAGCCCATCAGCTGTCCTGAGAGATTGGGTTCAGAAACTGGATATGGACTTTGGAATGGCCCACCCGACCTTGCGATCGGACTCCGTTTGTATTTTATTATTTTTAATTACATGTAAATGGCTGTTTAATCCAAACAATTTTAAAATTTTTAATTTAGTACAAGTTTGATTATTAGTCCATTTTTATGCAATTTGGTCCTTGAATTATCACATCCATACATTCATATACATCATTCACAACAAAAGTAAGAATCAAAATAACCAAAAATAAAAATACACACAAAGAAAGGAGGGAGAAAAAATAATACAACCCTTTTCATGCAAATAAAATAAAAATAAATAAAAATGCACCACAAATTAAAAAATAAAATAAAACTAATATTAAATTTAGGTCTGCAATATAAATCATGAGTTAAATTTCCCAAATAATAATAATAATAATAATAATAATAATAAACAAACTATAAAAAAGATATTAAAAGAGTTAGTACAAAATAAAAATAATCAATAATCAAATTCTAGCTAGATTAATCAAAAGAAAAATGAAATCTAAAATTAATTAAAAATATTTCACAATATCAAATAATCTGATTAAATTAACAAATAATTACATTTTAAAAAAATTATGCCTAATTAAATTAATCATCATGAAAACAAAATAAAATATTGCTCAAAATAAACAAGCAAAAAACAGTTAATTATCGAATAGAGAATAAATAAATAGATAAATAAACAAACAAAGAAGAAACAAATAAAATAAGATAGTTAAACCAAAAATAAAATAAAAAAATAAAAAAACCATCATTAGTAATAATAATTAAACCAAAAAAAAGAATAATTAAAATAAAGAATAAAATAAACTAAATAAAATAAGAAAGAATAAATAAAAAATAAAATAAAAAATAGAATTTCACGTCAACAGTGCATGGCACTGTCAACAGTGCCATGCACTGTCAACAGTGCCATGCACTGTCAACAGTGCCATGCACTGTCAACAGTGCCATGCACTGTTCACAAAACAATGACCCATCAACCTTTAAAAAAAAAATACAAAGACTTGCGCCTCTTTTAATTCTAAAATTATAGAGGCGTGCGCCTCTACACTTTCTATACTGAAATAATAATTAAAAAATACGAAAAAAATGAAGAATTTTACCAAAATGATTTTTGCCCTTAGAGTCTGATTTGGAATGCCTCTAGCTTTGGAAGTGCATGAGTTCTGACCCTCTACTTCTTTTTTTTTCTTGATTCTTTTGGTGTTTTTGCTTTTTTTCTTTCTCTAATTTTTTTTTCTAATTTTTTCTCCTTTCTTTTCCCCCCTCCTTTTTTTAGCCTCCCAATCCCTTTTTTCCTCCTCCTTTTTTTTAGGGCATTAAAATCTACCTTAATATCTCCATCTCCTCTCTTTCCTCTCCCATAGACGTAGGAGAGGAGTTACAGAACGTAGGAGAAATTCCATGTTCTGTAATCAATGCCTTTTTTTTTTGGGCTTAATGGGCTATTGTCTATTTGGGCTCTAATGGATTTTGGTCTAGTGGGTTTGGGTTTCTCTCAAACGGGTCAGAATCCAATTCCTTCACTAATCGAGGCTTACATATCATTTCATCATTGGGCTTTTACCTCGTGGACCAGGCCAAAACTATGTGTCTACAAGTACATATAATTTTTTTTAAAAAATACTAAAACTAAAATATTAAAATAAAAATACTAAAAAGACCACATATAGTGAGTGAAATAGAAAAAATAATATTTAAAATGTTAAAAATATTATAATTTTAATTGATAAAAATTTTATTAAGAAAATTATTCAAATGAATTTAAATAATTTTGAATTATTTAATGATTAATTGTAAAAATAAATTAAAAAATTGTAAATAAAATTTTTGTGAAAGAGAAAAGTACTAAGTTAAAAAAATTTAAAAATGATATATAATTATCAAAGAAAGATAAATATTAATGTTATAAATGTTAAAATCATGATAAAAAATTAATTTATAATGACAATTATTTAAAATTTCATAAGAAATAGCTAAAATTAATTTATTATTTTTTATTATCTAATGGTTCACTATGCTTATAATTTAAAAATAGTATAAAGAATTTACTTTCAAAAAATGAAGTACTAAAATAAAAAAATTATATTTAAATTGGTGTGTAATTACAAAAAATAGAAAAATTAATGTTAAAATTGTTAAAAATACTACAAAATATTAATTTATTAAAATATAATTGTTGACACTTGGGTTGGCCCGGCCCAAGAGCGAGAGACCAATGATAAAAGTCCAAAAAATGAGCCCAATAGTGTAAAGCTTGAGATTTCAGCCCATCTGACAAGCTCACCGCCTGTTAAAGCCTGTAAAACCCATCAGGTGAAAGCCAATGAGGCGCCGCCTCTATAAACGCCACTAAGGCGATGCCTCATGACCACATTCTACGTAACTTTTTTTAAACATTCAACCACAATTTTCTAAGACAAAAAATCATGGTTGAACGTGCTGCAGAAGGTGGAAAAAATCATGGGAGGTGGGAGAGAGAGAAAGGAGGAAGGGAGATAATAAAAAAAAGGAAAAAATCATCAGAAATGGGAGGAGGGAGGATTGAAAAGAAGATCAAAGAGAAAACGTTCAAAAAAAAAGGAGGAACACAAAAGAGTATGTAAAAAAAACATATAGAAAATAGAAGAGGAGGAGGGGTTAAAGAAGAAAGAGGGGAGCAGAAACAAAAATTAGGAGGAAAGAAAAGTGGATTGAAAGATCAAAGAATGCCTGGGAATTGAGCTAAAAAGGGTAGTAGCAATCAAGCAAAGAAATCTTATTCTAGCTTTACACTGTTCTGTACTTGTTGCCATTCACATTGAAAACCTCTGAGGGCAAAAAACAGGGAGGCAAACCATTGTTCAATAGTAAAATCTTTCCTTTATACTTGTCATAATTTTTCTTCTTTTTTTCATTCTAATAATATTAAATGCATGATTTTGTGATCATATGTGCAGTAAATAATTTTTTTTCGTTTAACATGTTCCTTAAAATCCTGATTGTCTAATTTAATCTTGCATGCTCTGTGTATAGTTTCATTTGTTGTGAGGCAATTAAATTAATATTTAACCCTTTGGGAATGAATATACTTGATCAAAATCAACAAAAACTTGAAATAGTTGCTTTACTTAACTTGTTATTACACCAGAAGGTTGCTAAGGTGACTCCTCACTGTTAAAGCATCGCCTCTGTCTACAGAGACGAAAAGGTAGTCGTCTCACTGAGGTGAGGCGGTGCCTCAATGATGAGCCGTTGCCTCTGCGTGGTTAGAGACCATTTTGGCAGGGCAGCTTATGTGTTTTAATCATTATTATTATTATTATTATTGTGTGTTTATTTTATTTTATTTCTATTTCATACACTAACTTTCATTTTTTTCTGTAGGTCTTTTAAGGAATTAATCTATATTTTTAGTTTTCAGATGGAGAACTTGGCAATAGAACTGTGGCTGTTGCGATTTTAAAATTAATTTACTTATTTTAAGATTTTTATATCGTTAATTTTTATTTTCTGTGTATTAAAATGGATTGTAATTCATTTCTCCTCCCTCCATTTTCTTTGCATGTGTTTTTATTTATTTATTTATTTTTCTGTCTAATTGTGATGCTACTTGTGAATGAATGTGTGGATGTATGTTGTAAAATAATTGCATGCAAAATTGGATTAAATAAAGGATGGACTAAATTACAAAATTGTTTGGGGGCAAATTGTAATTTGCATGTAAATAAATAATAAGTAAATAGTTAAAAATAATAAAACAAGAAAGATAAACGGAGGCCGATCGAAAGGTCAGGTAGGCATTCCAAAAGCCAAATCCAGTTTCTGGCCCAGTCTCTGAAAGCAGCTGCTGGGCTCCCTCCGTAGGATCCAGTTGCTGTATAAGTGTCCCGGATAGCGACTTCCTTCTTCGATCCAGGTCCAAAAGGTTTATGGTTATATTCCTAGTGGGCCTTGAGCCTACACAGTATCGTGGTCGCCAAACACTTGAGCGCGCACTAAGCCCCTGCCGCCTACAATAATAAAATAATATATTTAAAATTTTATTTTATATTGATTTATTATAATTTAAAAATAATATATGAAATATGTTTTGAAGAGAAAAATATTAAAGTTAAAAATATTTAAATCATATTAATTTTTTAAAATTTAAATTTATTTTACAAAAATGAGTCTAATAATAGAAAGAACACGTGTGAAACATGTGTTATATACTAGTATATATAAATGTACGAAGCAGGAACACATGAAATTACTAAAATGTCTTTATTATTTATTGTATAAGAGTCGGATAATTTAGTAATTTAAAAATTAAAATTAATTAATTAATTAAAATTACAATTTTACTTGAATTTAAATTGTATTTTCTATTTTAATAAGGTTAACTTAAAGTATATTCAATTCTAATTTAAATTAAATTGTATTTCCTACTCTAATTAAGTAAATTTTTATTTTGACTAATATAAACTAAATAAATAGAATAATTCTAGATATTTTACTGAAATTTAATAAAAAGTAACTATAATTAATTTTTTTATTATTTAAATAATTAATTATAATCATAATTTTAAAATAATGTAGAGATGTTTTTAATAAGAAAAATATTAAAATTAAAAATTATTAGAAATCTAATGTGTGATCACTCAAAAAAGAGAAATTTAATGTTAAAAATATTACAAATTAATTTATGACTAAAAAAAGTTTTGTTAGAGTTTAATATTATATTGTCTAATTATTAATTAAAATTATAAAATAAAAAATATTATATAAATTTTTTAGAAAAGATATATTAAAGTTAAAAAATCAAAAAGAAAGATATTAAAAAAGTGATGTATAGTTAGAAAAAAAATAAAAACATAATGTTAAAAAGTTACAAATATTTTTAAAAATTAGTTTTTACACAAATTTTATAAAATTAATTTATTCAGAAAATAATCAAATTTAATTTAACTTAGGGCCTGTTTGGTTTAGCTGTTTATATCAGCTGATAACTGATAGCTGGTAGCTGATAAATAAAACCGGTTTGATGAAATTTTATTAGTTGTTGCTGTTAGTATGTCAAATGACCATTAGAGGTATAAATTATTTTTAAATATAATTTGTTACATCTCTTATAATTATATTTTTAATTATGTAAATATATAGTTATAGGCGGCAGGGTTCAGCACGCGCCTAAGTGTCCGGCGACCACGGCACTGTGCGAGCTCAGGGCCCGCTAGGAGTACAACTTGGGCCTTTTGACGGGCTTTGGTTGGAAAATGGAGTCGCCATCCGGGTGAAATCCGGGACACTTTTACAGCAACTGGATTCCATAGAGGAAGCCCAGCAGCCGTCCTCAGAGATTGGGTTCGGAAACTGGGTATGAGCTTTTGAATGGCCCACCTGATCTTGCAATCGGCCTCCGTTTGTGTTTTATATTTTATTATTTTTAATTATTTAATTATCCCTTTATTTACATGCAAATGACTGTTTAATCCAAACAATTTTCAAATTTTACAAATTAGTCCGAGTTTGTTTATTAGTCTATTTTCATGCGATTGGGTCATTGAATTATTACATCCATACATTTACATACACATCTATTCTAAATAAAGTACAAATAATTTAACGAGAATAATTAAAAGCGCACACAAAGAAATGAGGGGAGGAGAAATGAATTACAACCCGTTTCACATGCAGATAAAAATAAATCACAACTTAAATTAATAAAAAGAATAGCCCGTAGACTATTTAATATTTAAGCCTGCAACACAAATTAAAAGTTAAATTTTTCAAAAATAAAATAACCTACAAAAATATAACAAAGTTAGTTCACAATAAAAATAAATAATCACCAATTCTAACTTAATTAATTACACAAAATTAAGTCTAAAAATTAATTAAAAGTATCAAATAGCCGAATTAAATTAA